>OZ004694.1:77435480-77676980 GCA_963924545.1 Pogonocherus hispidulus
TCTGTAATCATCTGACAGCTGTAAAAAGCTTTCGACGAGGTATCCAGGTATTAACGGGTAGTATGTGTTAGTAGCTTACCGTACTTTTCGGTTTTTTATTTAATGGCAATGGCTACATTCCAGAACACTACCGGAAATCTCCCAAGCAGTGAGGCGCAGCCGAAAACCATTTTTTTAAGTATGTGTCGTCCTTCATTTTTTTTTTGTTTCGCTTCACAACGATATATAAACACTAGATAGACAACCGCTTAAGGATTCACAAAAATAGAAGCACTACCTGGTATTTCACCGAATCTCGAGACTATGATACCAAGAGTATCCATACATTTTTAGGAGAAATAGGCTCAGAGAAACGAGACGCGGTAGAGTTTTTTATACAGAATTTTAGGATATCTTGACGTCTATTATAGTACTTACCGTTTATGAAGGAGCAAACAGATAATCTCATTACACATTACTTTTATGGATTTTAGATGTGTATTTTTCATCTCGTCTCCTCAGATTTTTACGTTGAAATTAGTTTAAACTCGCTCCGAGGCAGGGACAGTTTGGTAAATAAGTTCTTTGTTCCTCTAGTTTTGAGTCAAACTCATGAAGTAGCGATAAAATCAATACTCGAGCTTTCATTTCTCAGTATTTACTGTCGCTGCATTCGTTGATAAAGCAAGTGACACCATTTATGTTACCGAAGAAAATATCAAACCGGTTCGGAGTTCAAACAAATTCAAAACAAGTTTCGGCCAAAACGCTCAAAAACGGTACAGAACTCTTGAGGAAGGAGAGAGTTCGGAAACGCCAGCTTTGACTTTAACACGTGACCCACCAGCGGTTGTCTGTTTAGTCTTCGTGCATCACTTTCATCTTTTAGTTTTAAGTTTTGCGAAAGAAATCTAGTCATCATAATTTCATGCTGCATGCGAGAGGTGGTTGAATAAAAAAGGCAATATTCATAACTATTTTTTCATAACCATATAATAGTTAAAAATGGGTGCTGATGTTTAGTCAGGATCATCAGATAAAAGCTAAACAGAACATTAATTCGTAAACATACAATATCTAGGAGTTCTCCAATCGCAGAAGCTGGCTATAATTTGAAGATTTAGAATACTGTTTTTGATGTTTCTAATCTAGAACTCATTTTAGAGCTATTTCTGGATGATAGTTGTATTAAAATTTTAAATTTTTAAATTAAAATTTCTGATTTATATTTTTCTTTATGTAGGAATTAAGCCAAAAAGTTAACTAAGAAATAAATTGTTAATGAAATTATCAAATATTATGGTTTACTAAAGTTTTTAATTTTCCTCATTACCTATAGGAATAACTTTATTATTTTTAAGATATGACGAAAACAACTACTTTGCGTGTAATATGTACCGCCCCCTTCAACATTGAATTAGAACGGCATATCTATAACCCCAATTACATTAAAAGTAATTAATTTTGCTCACATATTGGGGGGGGGGGGTGCATATTGTACGCAAAGTAGTTGTTTTCGACATATCTTAAAAATGAAAATTAAAGACGTTATTGAAACATAATTACATATAATAACATTAAATTAAAAATATACTATAAAAAATTTCTTATACCTAACGTGAAAATACAAAATATCTATTTATCTATTTTTTATAATAATAAGATAGTAAAATATCTTATTATTTTACTAGGTAATAACTAGCAAAACTGCTAATAATTTGTCAAAAACTGTTGTGTTTCAAAATAATATAATAATAATTAATAATAATTGTCACTGTTCGTATACCTATTTGCTTAAAGATGAAACAGCTATTGGCTAATAGCGAGTTCGTAATTTTCTTTATATGATCTTGTATAAAGTACAAAACTATAATTACGTTTAATCCACTTAAGCATTAATCATTTTATTGATAAAAATTATATAGAATTACCGTATTTAATTATATAATAACAAACATAATATAGAATTAAAGAACAATTCTGATTAAATTCAGAATTTTGAATTTGATTTTACATAAAGAATAGCATGTTACGGAAAAATATTTTTTAACTATAATTGTGGAACATATTTTTTCGAATTCATGAAATTATTTAATTCTTATTATCACAGTAAGCCATTTAACAAAGAGGAGTGGGGCATATTTTAATATTTCATTTTTTAACACGCTAACTGATGACTAGATTTTTTTCACCTTCTTAATTATTTTAAATTTTTTGTGACAATTATGTAATATATTTAACATTGTGCTTTAGACTTATGTATGGTTTAATTTCTTTTTTTTTATTAAGATTTTTCCTATTAACTTATGTACAATTAATTATTTCTTATCTTTTTAAATTTTCACAGGGAACGGATTATTTGTGCCTGTGACAAAATGCACATCATTTTTATGCAAATCAAGCAAAATGTTATAAAAAGCTTTGCATGATGTTTATTTATGAATTTATGTTACTTTATTTCTCTTTTCAAACCACACTGGCACTAAACACTGCAATATTTACTGTTACTTATGTAAATAGATTCCAGAATTAATATCTACAGTAGATATTCTCGTTTGTTTATAACAAAAATACGTATTTAAAAAGTAGAAATATCTATGCGTCAGTGAAAAATATTTGTAGATACATAATTGTTACTGTACAAATATGAACGAAAAATGTTTATTCTACAGAAAACTTACATAAGTTATTAACTATATCTTACAACAATTAAAAATATTTTACAAAATTGTCAAAAGATTTATTTTTTGTCTTAAGGGTAAGTACATCATTTGATAATTAGGTATTGCAGAAATATTTTTTAAATTAATTCTAAAATTATAACACGCAGGATGTGGTACATATAATGATAAAAAATGCATAATTATAGAAATTATTTGTACTAAAAAGTCTTATTTGCCTATTGGGTCTATCCTGACAGTAAAAAAAAAGGGACACCAAACAAATATAGCTGCTTTACGCGAAAATACGAGTGGGCCCTTGTTTCTCTTTAGTCAATAAAAAAGATTTTCTTGATTCTTCAGATATAAACACGTTTTTTTTTCAGGTGTTGTGTATGTAACTGAGTTATTTATATAAATTAATGAACTATAAGTGCATTGTTTCACTAACGAATTAATAATTAAATATTTAATTATTGTCTCTTGTTGAGATCACTCACCATACACTGGTCAAAATACCGCGAAAACAAATAAATACTTAGATTGAAATAATCTTTACTGTTAGTACAAACAAAATACGAAAAGGTGGAGCTCATTTGTTAACATTCCATCGTATCACTGGTTCGACGTTACACCGCGTCTTTCATTCCATGAGATTTTCACTTGCATTTTTTCGTATCTACAAACACTGTAACTTTTTATAATTGTATGTACCATACCCTGTATTTTGAATAGGTGACTATTAGTTCTTATACAAACATATTTTCCTGAATTATTACATAAAATACCTTTTCATGCTTACCCATATACCAACATATAGGTTAAGTAAATCTTTATGCATATAAACATATAAGTGATTCTTATAAATGTAATTTTTGTAAGAATTTTTCTGCAATTTTTAAAATTACTTTGCACGCATCGCTTACCAACAATATATAACTACTACTTCTGAGTCTTGTTTACTGACTTAAATATATTTTTAGGTGATCTACAGGACCATTCTGAACCTCCATTAGGTTTACAAGGCGACGAAAATTCCAGTAGTCGAATTCCGAGTCCTCTAACATTAACGATACTAGTGACACTAACGGCGACGTTTTTAACTAGTGTATTATAGAAAAATAACGAAGTGTTCCATTTTCGTTTTATAAACGAAAATCGCTTTGACTGAGACTTTAACTAATGTGTGATGTCTACTGTAGGTTTAAGATTGCTTAATTTTAGTTAAATAAACCGATGATCTACCCAGAACTTAAAAATATAATTTATTTTATGTTTGTTTATCTTAGTACTTATTGAATTGTTGTTAAATGTGAAACATTTTTGTTTGTGTATATAAAAATATCTGTTTTATCGTACGTAGCTAATTTTGAATATAAAACCGAAAAAGGATATAAATAAAGACGTAATTTTTTATGAAATGTTAATTTTGCAAATTTTGTTGATATTACACTATCGTAGGGCCGATCTGGTACCTTCAAAGCTGACAATTTAGGTTTTATAATAGATATGATTGTACAAAAATTGTATTAATGCAATTGTTTGAGCAATAAATTATATTTTCTAATTAATGACTAGTTTTCTTTTGGGCTATTAAGTAGGTATTACGCAAAAGGTACGGCATATTTAATTTCCTGCTATATAAAATATATATCTATATATCTAGTTATATATCTACCTACAGGGTGGCCCATTTGGACTTAGGACACCTCTGTAAAATGGATATTTTAAGTCCGATTTTGATGATTTTTTTTTAGGTTGTTACTCATGGAAAATTGCATTTTGTGTCAAATAGACAGATTTCTGTTACACAAATCAAGGCCTACTTTGCAATTTTTTTGGGGGCGAGATTTCGAGAAAACGTATTAGCGATTTTTTTAGACGAAAACTAAGTACGCCACTGTATTCTGCGCCCCCTCAAATAGCTCTGTACCAAATTTCATCCTAAAGTACAGGATATTAATAACAATTCTCACTAAATTAATTTATGCCCCAAAATACATTGTGAAGATCAAGTAACCCATGAAATAAATAATCTGTCTATTTGCCACAAAATGCAATTTTCCATAAGTAACAACCTAAAAAAAAATCATCAAAATCGGACTTAAAATATCCATTTTACAGAGGTGTCCTAAGTCCAAATGGGCCACCCTGTATATAAAATGCATATGCAATGCATACTGTATTCATTTTATATCATGAATATAATTAATACTAAGTTTCACTAAATTGTTGTTGTTAGGTTATCTTCACGTGGTACTTAAAAACTATAAAAACTACAAAAAAATACACATATATAGGAACCTTTTTGTATATTATTTTACTAAAGCATATTGTCTTATAAAAAGGTGACAATCGTCAGAAAGACGTCCTTGTAGTAAAAGAAATATAAAATCATCAGTGTTTTGAACACAACCTATAATCTCAAGAACAGCCAAAGTAAAAATCAATTTTACATATCCTGCACTCTTCTGGACGACCATCTGTTCTTTAATCTTGTCTATCGGCTGCGTAATGTAAAAAGACAATAATTAAAGGAACGTAGGATCTTAAGGTAGGACACTGGCAGGTTTTAAACCTCTTTAATGGGCATCTACATATGTTGTATTGCGGTCTGAAATAGCAGCCTTCAAGCTATTACAGTCAAATAAATAATTTATTTAATTCAATCTAATTGGCCAAATAAATTATTGGAATATAGTAACTAACATGTATTTCCCTGTATTAGAATCGAATCAGTACGGGATGAGACGAAGAGCGTTAGAACGAAGAAAAAGAGTGCAGTAGTCTGTAGATATATTGACGAAAGTGGCGAATGCGCTGGGATCTTGCAGCGTAACGCCGCTCCCGGCCGCCGCACGTCGCTCGTGCCGCCTACGACCCCGATTCCAACTCATATGGCACTGATTGATGAGAGCGACGAGGAGCGAGCGGCGGCGGGCGGCGGGCGGCCGCGCTATCGATCGGGGCGGCGCGTGCGCCGGTCCGCGCCGCCGCCGCCGTGCCAGTGTCGAGCGAGAGACGGCCGGCACAGCTTCGGCCCGGGCGGGGAGGACTGTGACACCACATACCTTCTCAAGATGGCGGCACACCGTGACCTCGGCAGCGACAGTCAGCGCGTCTAGTCTAGTGTTTGGTGCAGTGAGATGTGAGATGTGCCCCGGGCCCTCCGCCGACGACGACGAGCATGCAGCATGAGCGAGGGTTCTGGGGGGCCCGCGCCCAGCACGCAGCCTAGCGGGCCCCGGCACACGGACCCCGGGGGCACTCGGAGCCGGCGAGGCGAGGGGGGGCACTCCGGCCGCCCGCAGCGATGCTCCCGGCTCCCGTAGCCGCCGACGACCGAGCCGCCGCCGCCGCCGCCGTCGCCACCGCACCCTGCCCCGCAGAATGCCCCGGGCCCCGTCGGGCCTGTCGCTGCTCCTGATGGCTGGCCTGGCGTTCGCCGCCACCTCGTCGCTCCTCGAGACCGTCAACCCCTGGCTGTCGGCGAGCGAGCTGCAGTCCGCCTCCGCGGCGGTCGACCTGCGGCCTGGTTGCTCGGCCCTCGAGCCTCTCTGTCCGCCGCCCTGCCCCGCCAACAGTACTAAGTCTACTCAGTGCCTTTATTATTTGCAAGAATCGCACAAAGAGGAGGTGTGCGGCCGTGACTTGGATCCCGAGCGCAGGCGTGACGTGCTGCACGGACTCCGGATGCGCCACTGCTGCGAGCACGCGGTCGACGCGGCCCTGCCCGAGGCCGCTTTCCAAGGCGGCCCCGTCTGCCGCCGGCTCCTCGGAGCCATCATCCACCTCGACGACCTGGCCAGCAAGATCTCCTGCAGCCACGCCGACCTGCTCACCCGCTACGACTGCGCTCAGAATTACTCCATTGCACACGACTGCAAAAACTGCAAGGTAACACACTAGCCGCCGCGGCGGAGCCATCGCCGTCGTGCTATCCTAACCTCTCTTCTTCCTCCAGGCGAGGGACGGTTTGCCACCGTCCTCGCGCCTGCCGCGGCGCAACCGGCACGCGCCGCCTCGCTCTGCGCAGGAGCAAAGCTGCGCACGCGCCCTCAAATGTGTGCCCACAAACACTTCCAAAAAACCAAAACTGTTATGGATTGGAAAAATCTGTACCTTGATGGAATATAGAATACCATTTTCGTTTACATTTTTATTATAAACTAAGTAAATTTTTCCCTTATGACAAAGATCATATATTAAAAACTTTTTTTCGTTTAACTAGAGATTATCTACCTCATTTCATTTTTTTTTATTTAAATCTAATTTGGTACAAGTTTCTTTTGTTTGTATCTCAAAGATTCGTCGGGCATATTTTAATATACTTTAAAACTGGCCCTGCAAATTACGAGAAATCTAGTTTTTTGCATCTAACGGCGACTGAAAAATTTAATACGAATTAAGATTTTATAACAATTTAACGTGTGGAAAAGTGATTTCAGGTATCTGAATTTCCCAACAGTAGGCCAGATTTCCGCACAAACGTTGGTATTATGTGACCACATGATCGCTACTTCCAGGTGGGATAAATAATTAAATAGATAAATAGTTAGGATAAAAAATAAATAATTTTATTTTATTAAAATAATTCCACTAGAAAGCATTTAAATTTATATAGTCACACGTATAGATCGTATAAAACTAAAAAGAATAGTTATTCTTTAAAAACAATATACTTCCACTGTTTCTCTGTAAAAAATAATATATCAATTTAAGATATAAATGTGACTTTAACTGTTAACTTAAATATATGGACACCTTTCCATATATTCCATGATCAATAAAATCCAAAATTAATATTGGCAGTTTCATCAACATTTTATTTAAAAAATAATACCACCTATGTTTATATTATAAACTTTGCCTTGTGGATTATTTTACTCTTACATAATTTTTAATCATTTTATGTACTAGTTTACTACTTTATGTAGTGTTATTTAGGTAAAGTTCACTATTAAAAAAATCATCTAATCTTTTGATAAACTATATTTTGACCATCTTATAAGCCTCATAATGATACTGAAACACATAATAGGTGTTACTCTAAATGACTACATGATTTTTCTGCAAAATGAAATATTATATTAATAACTATGCACTATATTTAAAAGATATACCCAGTATATACTGTTTTCCACTTATCTGCATACCAGCCAACTAACTTAGTTTCTAGAATGTTCAAAAAATATGTTTCTAATCACTGTTCATTCTGTTTCTAAAACTTTGTTTTATCAGATATGTAGGCATTTATGTATATCAATATACCTTGTTTTACTAATAAACAAAATCGGTAATAAACTAAATAATTGCCAGTTTTCTCTTGTCAAATACCTTCCAAGCTATTCAGAAACATGTACGAGTACATTTAGAAAATGTTTAGTGATGGAAAAGCCGTTCACCACCAAAATGCGTTTATCTCAAACAAACCATACAAGTGGCTCCTGAGAAATTCTCTTTGAACCCAAGCTTAAGGGTAAAGTTATAAATCATAGTGGTGATATTACCACAACTCGGCGTCAAACTGAAAAGTAAATTATGTGTCAGAGGGTTTCTATAAGAAAGATGGCCAGAAAAAGAGGAGCTGCAAACACAATTAATTTTCCAGATATTAAAAAGAATGATTTCCTTTGCGCTTTTATATAACCTTAATAGAAATCGCAGTCATTCCGTGGGCTTCCTTCCAGCAATTTGCAGCTTTATATGTAGTTGATAGAAAGAAGCTAATCTGTTTTAAGTTGAGACGTGAACCGACCGCAATTTTGTTTATCAAGAGGCGACAATTAGCCAAAAAAGTTCAATAGAATGTTAAAATATTGGGTTTAAATTTCTTATATTAAAAATATTTGTATTTAATATTGACTTCTATAGCTGAAAGTACAAACAGGTGCAGATTTTTATAATTATTATTCAAAATAATTGCATCTAAAATAATTATTGTTAAATTGGAAGTATAGATTATTTGCAGTAATGTCAACCGGGCTAAAGAAAAGTTGTTTGTGGGTACACAAGAAGATATGGGGGAATACATATATTTTGTTGTTATGGACAAAGGTACAGATGAAGAGGTGTGGAAAGTATTAGACTCGGTTCAATTTAGTTAGACTAGGTTCCTAGACTAATAATTCCGAAAGGGCTTATTAATATGGTTAATATGAAATATTGAACCAAATTGATGCAAATTGGTTGTTATCCATTTGAGAAAAATTCAAGTGGCAAATCAGAAAGTTGATATTAAATTTTTAACATTTTTGGTAGCTCTTATATCTCAGTTATTTGAAAGAATACAGAAAAGTATACATAGGGGTTTTATCAATTTTTTGGTTTAGAATACAGTGGTGGTATTTTTTAATTTACGAATTCGTTATTGATTTTTAATGAAAATCATAATATAAGCTTTGGTATGACGAAAAAGTTTATTTTTTATACCTTTAAAAAATATGTAGGTAGATATAAACTCTAAAATTGGTTGAATTATAGTCATTTGCTTACAGAATTGCCTAAAAAATTGTGTATTTCAAAAAATTATTTAAAGTAGTATTATATTAATTTATAATATTGAGTAAAATTTATAATATACAATGAGTAAATGTTTATAGACATTTACTCCATTGAAAAAGGTCTAATAAGCCGAAATACTAGTACCTATATAGAGTGTTTTCTATATATTTCTTGGAACATGTAAATGATATCAATGTTTTTTTCAAAACAATTATTTCTCTTTATATCACATAAAACATATTTATTATATGGGGTCATCATAAAGTAGGGGGTACACTTTAAAGTCTTATATAATTTTAAGAAATGAAGCTAGTAGCAAAAAGTAAATGAGATCTAGTCGCTTTAATAATTGAATTTTACCGTATCTATGGAAAACAAAAGATTTGTGGTATCAACTGCTGATACAAGTGTCAAACGTAATCATTGCGATTTAGAGAATTGCTCACATTTTGTAAATTCATGGCCTCCAAAATCGCCTGATCTTAACCCAGCGGATTACTGGAGCAAATTGCTCCAATTCAACTGTTGGACATAAGAAATGCCATTGTTTAAGCAATCGAATTTCTTTCACATCCTGTTATTAACATAATTTGTTAAAAATACATAATACGAAAAAATATATCCCTTACTTTATGATAACCTTGTATATTTAAACTCTTTCTGCCCAGGTTTTCTTTCGTATACTTATATGACCTTGGAATAGCAATAGAAAGATGTAATTTATTGATGTTTTTTATATCAAAATCACTACAAGGATAAGAGATGTAATTAACAATCATAATTATTTCGTTATTCGTCAGTCATTTGTTGTTTTAGATATATAAAAAACTAGGTGTTGAGAAAACCCCTATAGGAGCGAAACGTCCATGGAAAGAAAATATTGTTATTTCTTTTAATACTTGACCATATTCTCAAGAAATTAAGTTATCTAAGTTTTTTAAGGTTTCTTAAGAAAATTTGTGGAATAAATAAAATTGTCTTTATAAATTGGCATTTATTTGTGGCCTAAACTGTGATTTCACTGGGCGCCTGGCTGTGTAATACCATTTTTTTTTCTCCAATTAGTGCTCAAGAAAAAACGTCTCTTGATATTTTTTGGTTTAGGATGTGGTTTAGATTGAAAACGTCATTTTAATAATAATAAATAAAACTTTAATGCTTTAACTTGGCAAAATTTAAAAATTGCTAGTAATTAAGATCATATAGCTAGGTACTTTTTGACAATCCAAAATTTCTTATCTATTTCTGTAAACAAATCGTGAACTCATTCAATTTGGGCTTGAACAAAGTATACTTATATATTTTTAGAAACCACAAAAACTTTACAGTTGTACAAGTGTATTATGGTTTATACAAAAAAAAGTAAGGTTTATATAAATTAAAAAAACATATAGATTGATCGTTTAAAAATTTATAAAAATGAAAGTGACATATTTTCTGTATTATTTCCTGCTACTGAAAAACCACCAAAATTGTTTAAAAATCCAATATCGGCATCTTATATTGGGATCAAGCAATCCCAAAAAATGTTTCGTACTGTATGCTATTTGTGAATGCAATTTTGAAGTGACTTTTATCATGTCACTCATAAATCCTTATCGTCATAACAAAATATTATTTTACGAGTATCTATACATATACGTGTTTATTATATAAGTGCTTGTATGTATTATTTATTATATTGAACAAGTAAAACATTTTAAATACATTTAAGACCTCAATGCCAATATAATAACGTTTTATATTTGTACATTCCACTATATTCGTGCATGAATGAGACTATATTAATACAGGAAAGACTAAAAGTCTGTTTCCGCTTATGGCACTCCTGAAAGACAAATAGACTTCAATTGATTCAATTGATTCAATTGATTCAATTGATTCAATGAATTCGATTCAATTGAGAATAGGCCTTTATTTTCGCTAATGTTTTCTTTGTCTATCGATCATTTTTAACTACCTATTCCGGCTTAGCTATAAACGATATCAACTTTCATATTTTACTATTTTTATGGATTCTGACACTTTTAAAAACAGTTATTTTACTGGTAAGGTAAGTTATTGTTTGGGATAGCGCACTGAGGGTGAACATTTAAAATACAATTTTTAAGATTCACTGCAGTCTTTCAGAAGTATTCAAATTAAATATTCAAAGTGCAGTATCAAGGCAATCTTTTAAAGCTTGGCCCAAAAACCCACTATATAATATGGAATAAAATAAATATTTGATAAATTAACTAAATTTCATCAATTCACGCTTTCAGTATGCAACTAGTATGCTTTAACAATCTTACTATAATATGCTACAAGTTATAAGCTTTGATGCAGTGTATAGCACTAATTATCTTATACAGCGGTAATATTTGTTATAAAAATATAATCATCTTTTCATTGTATAAAATCAATCAAGATAGAAAACTGCCAATAAGGCACGTTGTTTTGTTAGCAGACTTTTGTAAGAGTCTTTGACATCGAGATGAAAGGTGCTCGATTTTTCTGTGGATATAACCCGCAAGATATCGATTTTGTAGACTGGCGACGCGACATAATGGCGTTATACAAGATGCAGATTAATCTCTAGTCAAAGTAAAATAATTAAAAGCTGAATGCTAATTACCCAGGCAGTTGCGAGTTTCCCACTTGCCTTCCTTGTCATTATAGCGCCGTTAATACAGTGATTTGACATAAAACGTTTACAAAGCCGACACAACTTTTTTATTTTTACTCCTCGAAACAGTGTAAATTAAACCTTTTTGGTATAGTTGTGAATTAAATACTATACGACTAACTTATAATTCATTTTTTTGTTTTATTTTTACCACTCGCGATGACGTTTACTGTTTATACTAGAAATGGGAGAAAATCTCTATCACGATTTTCGTTCCCATTTCTAGCCCTACCGGGGGTCCAGGCCTATGGCCTGGGGTCACCCGTCGGGTGACAAATGCATCTAGAATAATATTATTTTTAAGAAAATACATATTAAAGAAATTTTGTATCTGGAATGATGATGTAATAATTATACTAAACGATGTTTCTTAATATTTTGATGAATTGTAAGGGTACTCTATTCTTGATGGTAAAACATCATAATTTTTTAAGTGCTGAAAGTAGAATTTATTTTTCAGTGAACATTATTATCAATTTTATCAAAGGGACCAAAAATATTGTAGATATTTACTTTTGTAAGCTAAAATGATGAATTTAACAGACTGCCAAAATGAACGAATTAATTCCAAACTTTACGTGCAGAAAGAATAAAAGCTACGAATAATGAAACAGAATAACTAAACACCAGTACTAAAAAAAAGACACAATAGGATAATTGGAATTAAAAAGTAAAAAAAATTGCTTCTAGGGTGACTCGAACTCGCGAAATCAACATTACGATGTTTGGAATCTTCTGATTTTCCCACCGCGCTATCACGGCCACTTGTCAAAAGTTGACCCTGAGACGTTTAAGTATGTAAACTGTACGTGTCAACATAAAAAATTAATTTTTACCGATTTTCTAATTGGAGAAGCATTTCGCCTCAGTATTTTGGTAATCAGAAGTGTTTGACAGTTAGTACTATCGATTCCGTTAGCAATATTTCTCATAGGAAAATAACCTATCTGAAGTTTAATTAATTTGACAGTTTTCGTGGGAGGTGCTTGTCTCGTTAGTGCAATATCACATCAGCAGATAAAATGAGAAAGAAGTTGAGACAGACGCGACTGGAGATTTTCGAAGACGAAATAGACGTAGAAGGACTCGACGGACGGTCTCGAAAAAAAAATCTCAAAGGATTAGAGAAAGGACGGAACTTTTGCGTGAAGTGGTTGTCAAAGCCGTAAAATAAGAAAAAGAGTCTCGAGGGTCCCGCGAAAGGTTGGGATTTCGGCAGGTGTGACGGGGCCATTAGGCGCGAGGACAAACGCCGGTGCTAGCTGTATCTCTCGCCGAACGGCGATCGACGAAAATTTTGCACAGGTTTTTTGAAAAGGCAAATTGGGAAAACGCGTAGGAAACGGGACGAAAATACCTCTACGCATTGGAGAAAGGCCGGGGGCGACCTCCGGTCGCCCGCGGGGATCGCTCCGCGATCCCCCTCGGAGGAGATAGCTTTGAAACTTTGTGGATTCGGCGACGGAATTTAGAGCGAGACAGAATCGACGCGTTTTAATATATATAGATTACGATACCAGAACCTAAGATCATGATTCATAGATTCTTTTGGGACTACACCACCTGTACAATAACAAAAGGTAGGAAACCAGAAGCATATAAATTAAATATTCAAAGTGCAGTATCGAGGCAAACTTCTAAAATTTCCAGTGATCAATCATGACATCATGAAAAAGCACCACAAGCAAGTTACAGACATTATTATCTAATAAGACCATATATAAAATAATAATAAATAAATGGTTACAAACAGTGACGTAATTTTCCACATAACACCAAACACTATATTGGACTCGACGCGTGTTTCGCCAACCAAGTTGGTATCACCTGGAGATGATTAAAATTGAGTTTTAATCATTTCCAGATGATGCCAACTTGGTCGGCGAAACGCTCGTCGAGCAGTAGATATAGTGTTTTGGTGTTATGTGGAAAACTACGTCCTAATGGTCAGTGTTAGCTTCACACCAACGGTTCCAACCCCCTTCAAGATAAATGGTAACAAATGATGTTTTGCGCGAGTCGGAAAAATGTGCAATATTTCAGTCAGTTTTCAGTAATCTTAACGTTTTCCTCAGCGTCATGTGTGCTATTTTGATTTTCGTGGTCTTTTGAATAAGCTCGAGTCAAAACGAATGAAAAAATTCACTCGAAAATTTATATTGTTTATAGAGTCGCGATTTGAAATTTGCCTTTGCAGTTACGAGTATTTCAACCTCCAAATTCGAGAGTGTGTAGCGTTCAAACGGAAAGAAATGACCCTCCTTCAATTGGCTCAGATGGAATACAATTTTCTTGACAATATTCTATAGTGGGTACAAATTGGACAAGTCTCGATTTTGTATTTTTTTTTTTTTTTGAAGAGCCAAGATAAAAACACATCTGAGAAATTTTGTAAGCGAAAATTCGCAGATGTGTACCAACCAAATGGCAAGAGATGATCTCCATTTTAATTATCTCAGATGAAAAACAATTTGATTTATATTACTATAGCGGGTCTTTCGTCAAGATCGCACGTGCAATTGTCGATTGCAGAAGACATTTTTCTACCCCTATAGCTAAAACTAAACAGAATGCTTTAAGTAATAAACATGATAACAAGGAAATGTTGATTAATTAAAAATAATATTAAGAATAAGAATAGAATAATAATTCTTTATAATATTCATATAATACGGCATAATTGAATTAATTGCATACTTTAAGTTCACACTGTACAATTTACTACCATTCCCGTCTGTACGATAGAAATTATAAAAAATATAGAGAATGCCAAAATCCATTATATGACACATCCAAAAATGGCCACTCTATGCAGAACACGAGAAAACGTAGTACCTGTAGGGAAGTTTCTGCAGGAATTTTTACACCACACCATGGGATACAACCCTGTAAGTATTGGTAGTACTTAATCCCAATTAAGTGTTAAGTTAGGAACCTTTGTCATTTGTCATCTGTCAGCCTGTGTTAATTGTTCTTCTGGTTTATTTTATGGCGCCCACCTTATTTGTGTATTTGTTGTTGTTACCGTTTTGTTGATAAATATTACCATACTTTATATTTTATTGTGTTCCCTGAACAACTGTTTTATTGTAGTTTATAGTTAAATAAATGGTATTTGGGTAATAAAACGATTTTGTGCAAATTTCGGCTTTAAGAGTTCAATTTGTCCAAAATTTTGGTACGGATTATTCTACTATTAATAATAATGTAATGTAACTGGCCATTTAGTATTTATTTAGCGTGTTACTAGCTAAAAATTGCGAAAGGGTGAATATTATGAGAAAAATGGTTACAATATGACAATTATGACAAAGTGGATCCAGATAATCTAGGTCACATGTAAAATTATTTAATTTTTGAATTTCCCACCCGGCGGCTAATGCGAAGCTAGATGCTAGTGTGACCAGAGCTACTATATAGAAAACCAAAGTTGCTAGAGTTACTTTTTCTCCATAGGATGGCCACTTTCAGTCTACATAAAAGCATTCTATATTTTTTTATAATTTCTATGTCTGCATCAATTGTCAGTTAATGAGATACAGAAATAACAGTGAGTTCAAAAGTTCGCAGATAAAGGGTTATTTCTCAAACGGAAATAAATAGAGTGGAGATAAAACGAGTTCCTGTCCTTCCGTATGCAGGAAACATTTCTATGGGGAAGTGAAAAATGCCAGGTGTCGCCGCACTCATATACGACGCAGCTATCACTAAAAGGAGCCGATTGAATAGTTATAAATGATCCCCGCGGTAATGTAACTACATTTGTGTAGTGCCAGAGTGTAACACGTCTAAATCGGGTAGCAAACATTGCACGTCCTGGGAGCACTAATATGAGAGCAAGCAGCTGCACGTATTGAATGAATCTGCTTGTCTCATTAGCGGCAGCAACCACCAACCAATCCCGTTTTATCATCGTCATTTCATCGGTATATCTCACCACCTACGTGATTTTCAATATGATATCCGCGGAGATATTATTTCCATTCAGCGTAAGCGGCTTATTTTATTAGTGATTAATGGGGCAGAAATAGGTGTGATGCCCGAACAATTCCGATGTGTTATTGTGTACAAGAAAGCGTTGTTCAGTAATCTCGTTTAACAATCGTTCCTGTCTTAGTCGTCATTCACTGCAACACCGAATCGAAAATAAAATCACTTGTTCATTAACGTGGCCTTATTCTGAAAATTGTGCTTGTATACTGTACTTGTTAGATAAAAATTCACAGATTTAGCAATTCTTGCAACCATCGGAGTGCATTGAAAATGAATTAAGGAAATTTTGGAACTATAGAAAGCTTGCAAATCTATTACTCTTTGAAAACTCCTTTGCAACGCAAAAAAGATGAACGATGACTTTTTGGTGTATTTTCGTCATTTCACTCGCAAACATAATGGAGAGACGACATCGCCTATAAAAGCTTTCTCTTCTTGCGATTCAGTATACAAAGAATCTTTCATAGTACATAAAAATCAATATGATCTTCTAATTTGATATATTTATAATTTAGTTACCTTCTAATTTGAGAACTTACCATTTGCGACTTACAGACTTTGCCGCCTTGTAATTACATTCACATGAGAGCTCAGATTCTCAGACTTACAATTTGCAACATACGAATATGAATGCCAAACTTTTATAATTTAGTTACCTTCTAATTTGAGAACTTACCATTTGCGACTTACAGACTTTGCCACCTTGTATATCACATTCACATGAGCGCTCAGATTCTCAGACTTGCAATTTACAATAAACGAATACGAATGCCAAACTATATGTGCCCACGCCGCATGCTCTACTCGGTCTTCCACTACCTAACCATGTCTGTGTGACATGCTCATCACGTTACACTTTTGATCGAAACATACCCATATAGCTTCGCGATCCTATAAGCATTCTCAATGCTAAAAAAATCAGTAAATATTTAAAAAGACAGAGGAATGAGAGTATGACCTTAAGCGATCATTGACATGCAGATCTGTTTGGTCAATCAATTCTATAACGTATAGAACGATCTACTTTAGTGAGTAGTACTTCTTGAAACGGTCTCCCTAGCATTCACATAAGGATCCTGGTTCCTTCTTGACAGCTACCAGGCTACCTTAGGTTATGTTAAGTTACTGAGATCTATAATGGTTCAAGTAATTTGCAGCATATTTCTATAAAGTCAATAACGGCTATGACTGAGAATTCGATAGAAGCTTCATCGGAAGCTGATCGAGAGAATTTAGATCAGGAGATCATTGAGCCAGGCCACTCATTAGACCTCTTCTGTCTATACAGTCCGCAGGGAATCTGTCGTTTAGAAAAAGCCTGATGGAACAGGAAAATGTGGAGGTACTTCATCTTGCTGAAAATATAAAGAATCCTTGTTAAAATTATCGTAGTTTCCTATTGTTTGTGTCGGCAGTGGATTAGATGAAATTTCGAAGCAATTTCGGATAAAAGCCATAATTTAAAATTTGGGGTATAAAAATTGAGGAGACTCAAAATGAGGTTACCAACTATTCCAGAAAAAAGACTTAGCTCTTTGAGGACGTTCTGATTGTATTTCTAGAAATTCATAGGAATTCGTATTAGTCCTGCGTTGGCAATTGTGTATATTACCATTTATGAAGAATGTCTATTCATCAAAAATGCATATGTTCGTTGGCATAAATGCATATGTATATCAAACGTTGGTACGTTTCTATCACCATAATCTTTATAGAGCTCGTGTACTAATTGAAGTTTGAATGAATGGTATCTATTTGTGCGATTTCTGTATTTTAAAAACAGTGAATTGAAATACCTATGAAATTTCAGCTAGATGTCAAATGTTCTTGTATGTATTTAGTTCAGCATGGTCTAATATAGCTACTTCTGCATCTTCATTTTGCATTCGCTGATGTTTGGGGTTGTCAACTGATCCAGTCTTCATAAATTCCAGAATAACATCATGAATCCTAATGTTTGGATGAATTGGAGTAATTCCAAAACAATTATGGTTTTGCTAATACAAACCAACTCTTTACAACTCGCACACTAGATCACTTTCATGGGAAAACTGACTGGAAATAAAGTGTACTGTAACATTTTAATCAAAAACCTTACTGGTCGACTGCAATTTAGGGATTTTTATGTTGCACGTCACAAATATAGTAACCTTACATGATACAGTCAATGTGTCCCATTATAAAGAATAATTAGACCACTTTCCACTACGATTTAATTGTCTATGTCCTGTTCCCTATAGTAACACAGCACTAAACACAAAATATCCCAATAATTTAGTTACTTTTTGACAATGTCATCTAGCAGTAACTTACTGAAACTAGTACGCAATTATGTCCAAATCAAGAAATCTTCTTTGTTGTTAATTGATTTTTCGTATTGTTTAGGAAAAATTCACATGAAACTCAATTTTATTTTCTTAGTTCATGTAATTTAAACAATATTTGCTCTGAAGGGGCATGGTTCTTATGAAAATTTTCATTGAATGTCATAAAATTGTGTAAAATGTAGTGCGACTTGAATGAACTGGTCGTAGCACGTCGTTTTAGGAAAATATTATTCCACAACTTACGACAAAGAAAAATTATTGTTTTATTAAGGAGATTTTGAACCCCTTAAATTTTACCTTATCGTTATCGTAATCGTTATACTGAGCTTGCGCAGTGCCGAAAATGATACTCTTTTTGGCACTGCGCATGCTCAGAATAACGATAACAGTAACGACGTGCTAAAATTTTTCAAAAACTCTCTATTAAGAACGCCGAGACTAATAACCATTGTTGTTGTTGTTAGAAAGCGGCACGGTTACCCGCAGCATTGAGGTCTTTCGACCCATTGTGCGTACCGCTAGTTAAGAGCTCTTGGAAGAGACCAGTGCTATGCGCATAGGCCAACATCCGTTCTAGGGGAAGCTCTCTAATGTCCTGGGGCAGGAGAAATGCTGCGCCCAGATGTTTGTGTCTCTTGACCATGAGGCAGGCACAGCGACAGAGGATGTGAATGGAGTCCTCGTCATAGTGTCCGCAAAACCTGCACCTTCTGGTATCACTAAGGCCGACAGTATTAAGGTGCTTGTTGAGATGTCCGTGACCTGTCAGCAGTCCTGTGACAATCCTTATGCTGTTATGACTTAGCGCAAGTATTGATCGAGTTGCGTTCGACCAAGGGACCCTGGCTTGTCGCAGCCCAGTCCCGTTCGACCATGCTTCCCCTGATCTTTCCTTGATCAAGTTTCCAATAGACCTTGTTACATAACTAGGCGGAAGCCCCAGTACTAACTGGTTCGGGCCCTGTAAACTGTATACTTAAGCCTCTTTTAGCTAGTGCATCGGCCTCCTCATTTCCTGTTCTGTTGTGATGACCCGGTACCCAGGTCATGTTTACTTGTAATTGTTCTGTCCCAATTGGGCCAGACCATTGACTAATAACCATTTCATCGGTTTGTTTTTAAGAACAACGCCTTTTTGTAAGTCACAAAATGTCTGTTACGTGATTATTTACCCATATTGGAACAATCTACACACATAGCTGTTAATCCTGAGGCAGAATCCTTTATTGCGCCCCGCGGCGTGTATCAATTTTCTCGACTGTCACCGATATTCATCTCAGCCGAGCAGTCTAGCTAATATTAATTTAGCTTCATTAGCGCGTAATTATTGGACGTCTTTAGCGTTCACGTCTCCTCCACTCTAATCGCCAAATTATTCATTGATTTTCATCCATTTATCTCAATATTCATCCGCATCGTCGTTCATAGCCCTTGTATCTCGAGCGCGCCCCCTCCTAGTTGTTTGTTTATACTCAAGGAGCTGTTAGTGCAAATTTATGATAAATTAGGCTTTTCAGTACTTGAAAGTAATCGAGTTTACAACGGCTCGCTCGCTCGGAAGGCGCCTTTTTGCGAATTCAGTTGATTTTCCACCTAAATAAGTGATTGTGATGAAATTGTACAGAAGGTGGCGAAGTAAGTTGCGAAAAAGGCCTCCGTACCAGGCTGACACACTAACGTTACATGAATTTGATCTTAAAAATAATGCACAATTACCAAATATTCAAGTACTATGTAATACTAAATCTGCATTAGTTTTAATTTAGCTGAAATTAGTTTGGTTGCGATGAGTATAAGTTTTCATTTTGTAAAGTTTAAAGCAATATTGGGCAAGTTGTAATTCCACCTCAAATTGAGCAAACAGTACTGTGCATATTCGTAAATATTTAATACAAGTTAACTGTTTTTTATAAAAAGAAATAGATCGTTATGCCAGTCTCATCATATTCCATGCGGAATTTAAAAATAAAAAATAAAAATAAATTTACATAAAAAAAATTTCGTTAGTAATTTCTCAGAAAAACATTATTGCCAACCACAGTGTTTCTTTCAATTGTCACAATTGCAAAAACGTATAATATTTCAGCCAAATAATACGGTAGTGCCGTGGCCTTAAATGAGACAATTAGGAACGAAACGTTTACAGACATTCATGTTTCGGAGTTACTACTCGTTTAAATAACGTCTAAGTCAGCGCTATCGGGAAGATGTCAGATATCCCATATCAAACATCGACGATATCTTAGATGAATTAGGAATTGGGATATGTAATTATTTTACCATCTTAAACTTAGCATCTAGATTCCACCAAATCGAAATGGATCCAAAATTTACACAGAAAACACGTTTCAGTGTAGAACCCGACCCTTTTGAATACCTCGGAACACCTTTTATGTTTCTTAGAGTAATGGATAACGCCCTAAAAGAACTACAGAACAAAATTTTTGTTTAGTATATTATATGGACCATATTCTTGTGTAATATTTCACAAGCAGTATATGGACGGAGTTTTTATGTATGATAATTATAATTAAATCATCCTTTATAATATTCAAACAATTAGTCAATTTATTTATCAAATATAAAACATATTACAAAAATATTGTGGATCATGAAAATAAAAAAAGTGTGTCTTATTTATCCATCTCTTAAACGTGTTTTTCGTTTAATTTTCATCACTCTAATCACAAGCAACTCAAGGAAATAAAAAATTATTGTATAGAAAATAAATACTTCGATAGCAAGGAAATTGTTACAGACAGGTAGAAGGAGTCCTAATACAGATTAAAAGATACTTAACTCCATCACATAGAGGAGTAAAATACAGGGTGTTCCATTAAAAAAATAGTTTAGGGTAGTTGAAATTAATCGGAATCAAATTATATTTTGAACACCATTTTTCATTTTTTATTTTAAATGATAAAATATGAAATTACACATAATCTGAAAGCTTGATGGTCCGCCTAACCATATCTCAAAACTTGTTACCATAACTCTCCGTGTCAATCGATGAAAAGCATTTCAATAAAGTAGGAAGTACAAAATCAAATTTTTTTAAAAAAATGGTTTAAAATCTCTAAAAAAAGTATTCATTTCTCGTATAGTTTGTCCCACATAAAAAACGTAGATTGAGCGTAGAAATCAAAAATGTAAAAAAATATAGGGTAGGTATTCCGATTAATATAAGAAAGTTTATAGGCATTTCTGGAATAACCGAAAGTTCCAGAAAAACGAAAATACTTTCAACATACTCAACTATCTTGAAAATCCTCGCATCCAAATTTTCAAAAAATATTCCAATGGAAAGTCCTGAAACTTTTAATGAACGGGTTAGCTGAATCACCCTGTATAATTATGTATTGTATCTGTAGGTACGTTAAAAATAAGGCTTTAATCGATTTTTGAATTAATAGTAGCGTTTTTAATGGATTGCTGAAGAGCGATTTGGTCCTGAAAAATTAAAAGAGCTTCGTCCAACGCTCTTTCGCATAAATGGTGACGTATATTATTTCTTCACATTCATGAATGTTAGTATTAATGAGCTGACTTTCAGTAGCCATTTTACTATCTACAAATTCTTTAAATAGTTTTCAATTCTGTCTAATATCTGGATAATATGTTCATTTTATTAAATAGCTCCGTCCGATGTCGCCTAGCACTCGGCAGCGGCTGAAAAATAAAACGATCCGGCTATGTGACTTTGGGATAATTGCTAGACCTTCATATATGTTTCACAAAACGAGCGGCGCGGTTTCCCAAATGCCCAGAGCAAACATTCATCTCTGTTCATGGGCAAAATCAATATGAGCTTAACCGCAAAAGAACAGAAGACCTCTCATATTACTCTCTATAGAAGCGAATGCTCTTGAAGTAGCACAATGGATAAGTTAAAACACTTGCTATTATTAACATTCATAATTGCAATTCACCATATAGAAAAGCTAGTGGGAATTAATAAAATTTGTTTTACAAGAGATTTCCTTAATGTTGCTGCTATATTTTTTGGGTTTACACTAGGTAATATTATGACGGTACACAACATTAGTTTAGTTAGGTATTTTTTAAAAAAAGTTTGGTATTAATGTACAGGGTGAGTCAACCATAGAGTAAAGTTCATTATCTCATTTGTTTCGAGAATTACAAAAAAAACGTTAAATACAAAAGTTTTATAGAATATTAAGGTGCACAGTTTAAAATTATTTTTGAGTATACAGGGTGGTTCAGAAAAGCGTGGCGAATATAGCATAAGTTTTTTTAAATGGAACACCCTATTTTTTAATTTATTTTTAGATTTTACATGAAATTCTATAACTTTTTTGTTAATAATGTCATATACCTAAACCGAGTAGTTTTTCTAATATTTTAATTTTTTTAGAAAAATATTAGTTTTTACTCTTATAAAAAACTGACAGTACCGCCATTGTTTCTGAAGGTGGAATACTCAAATTTGCTACAAACGTTGTATAAGGATGACAAAAAAAGTATATGTAAATAAATTTGAGTAAAATGCTACAGGGCCTTCAAAATAAATTTACCCATTTCGACTATTTTAACTTCAAAAATTTCAATTTTTTTAAATGGCACACCCTGTATATTATTATTTTTTCTGGTAGATTTTACAAAACCCTTCAACTTTTATTGAGTATGTCATATACCTAGTTTTCATAATTTGCGAGTTATTTTAATTTTATTCTTTTTTACACTTACATACGCTATTGTGGAAACATAAACTAATATAAATAATAATAAAATCCCTACTAACTACCTTATTTTTAATTATTATGGAGTAATCAATGATCAAAAATATGCCCGTCTACTTAGATACACATGTTTAGTCTTATTACTATATTTTCTTGCACGCTCCAGCTATCTCGTATCCTATTTTCGATATCTTCTGGTGTTGTCGGGGAATTCACATAAACACGATCTTTAAAGTGGTCTAACAAAAATAAATCTAAAGGTGTTAAGTCACATGATCGAGGGGGCCACCCAATGAATCCATTAGTGTAATAAAAACAACTGTAAAAATGAATAAAATCAAAATAACTCCCAAATTATGAAAACTAGGTATATGACATACTCAATAAAAGTTGACGGGTTTTGTAAAATCTATCAGAAAAAATAATAATATACAGGGTGTGCCATTTAAAAAAATTGAAATTTTTGAAGTTAAAATAGTCGAAATGTGTAAATTTATTTTGAAGGCCCTGTAGCATTTTACTCAAATTTATTTACATATACTTTTTTTGTCATCCTTATACAACGTTTGTAGCAAATTTGAGTATTCCACCTTCAGAAACAATGGCGGTACTGTCAGTTTTTTATAAGAGTAAAAACTAATATTTTTCTAAAAAAATTAAAATATTAGAAAAACTACTGGGTTTAGGTATATGACATTATTAACAAAAAAGTTATAGAATTTCATGTAAAATCTAAAAATAAATTAAAAAATAGGGTGTTCCATTTAAAAAAACTTATGCTATATTCGCCACGCTTTTCTGAACCACCCTGTATACTCAAAAATAATTTTAAACTGTGCACCTTAATATTCTATAAAACTTTTGTATTTAACGTTTTTTCGTAATTCTCCAAACAAATGAGACAATGAACTTTACTCTATGGTTGACTCACCCTGTACAATGGGGTCTACTTAAAACTGACAATACATCTTATAGTCTTGATTCTCAATATATTTTTTCTTAGTCGTGAGTTCCAAGCCAGAGATTAAATTAAAATTTGATTCTGATTTAAAAATTCTAATTACTTAAAAAATATACGGGGTGTACCAAATTTGTAACATGTTAGTTATTTTTTAGTATGTATTTGAAAGAGTATTTTTTAAATTTTCCATCTCAGTTTTTTTATCTGGAAGAAATAGATAAAATAGAAGAAATAAGTACCTATATAAAATGTGACTGAACTTTTCGAACGTTCAACTATTTATCCATTAGCAAATAACTACGAATAGTAAGGGACATCACTAAGTATCCTCCATCTGTAAACGCCTTATTTAAATAAGGACTAAAACAAATCAAGCTAAAACAGCTATTCTCCTGGCAATATGTCGCGCCGAGCGCTGAATTACAAAGCAAAATTTGCCGAATTTTGTCTAACACAGTTAGAATCAAAATACAAGGATTCGGATTGCAACGAAAACTACTGGAGGATACTTAGTGATGTCCCTTACTATTCGTAGTTATATGCATATGCCATATTCGTAGTATGCTATATGCATGCCATCTGATAGTAGTAGAACTAGTTTCTACAACCCTTTATTGTATTGGATATTTACCCCATTACGATTTGTTTGGATTGTGTTGCGAAAACTACACAGAGGTGGCGTCAATAGGCCTTGCGTAGGTCTTGCGTACGCAAGGTTTACCTATTGTGCCAAATACTCAGGTCTTCGCATTCGTCGGTATGCTCACTTATATTGCACTGATGAGATCATAAAAAGGTCGAAACCGGTCTGCAATTAGTGGCATCCTACGATGTGTGGTCTTAGTATTTCCTCGTAGTTTTCGTTGCAATCCGAATCCTTGTATTTTGATTCTAACTGTGTTAGACAAAATACGGCAAATTTTGCTTTGTAATTCAGCGCTCGGCGCGGCATATTGCCAGGAGAATAGCTGTTTTAGCTTGATTTGTTTTAGTCCTTATTTAAATAAGGCGTTTACAGATGGAGGATACTTAGTGATGTCCCTTACTATTATTATTTAGCGTAGTTATTTGCTATATGCATGCCATCTGATAGTAGTAGAACTAGTTTCTACAACCCTTTATTGTATTGGATTTATCCATTATTTTATCTCTTATATTTCCGAGATCTCAGTACAGCGATTACCAGTTTGAAGCTGCATTGTATATTCCGTAAAGAAATTGTGAATAATTCTCTTTAGTTCATGTTTTATAAAAAATAGACTTCTCTTCTGGAATATCTTGGAGTTATGCCACATATCAACAAATATGCGATGAAAGAAATGTAGTCCCAGTACACCTTGGAAAAGGTTAAAACATATCTGGCATATTTAAAATTTTACAAGGCCCTGGAAAAGGCCAAAGTTTCTTATCTCCTACGCCACATTTCCTGGATATCTGTCACCACTGGGGGTTAAATGCAATGAGAGTGATAGCACCGACAAAAACGGCTTCTCTGGAGAAATGGCAAGGACAGGGCCGGATCTAAAAACTTCTTGGGGATATAACAAAACATATAATCGGACGACAACAAAAGACAAATTGATGCCTGATAAATGATCCAGATTGTTTGTCCTATCTCCTTTCTCTGCAGAGTGCTTTTGTTGTGTGATCCTGGCGTTGCATATTTATCTGGGATGCTGAAAGAGTTATGGGAAACTGGGAACTGGGCCGAAATAATTAGGATCAGTAGATGAAATGCAACTGAAACGCAGAGCAAATATTAAAACCAATATAAGCATTTTTACCTATATTTCAGGCAATAGCATAATTATAAATAGCACTTAATGATAAAATATATAATACTAAAATAAATATACAGTGTTATTCAGAACTTATCCATAAAAAAAATTTGGGGATGTTCAACATACATGTAGAACGAGTGCAAAACGAGTGTGTGGTAGTGCAAAAAAAATTTTTTTGGCGGCTTCTGAAAATTATTTAAAAATTTTTCATTGCACGCCGCTGGATACTGGTCCACTATAATGGAGTGACCTTGGGACTGACAATGCAAACTGGCTAGCACGAAAAAAACTTCGGAAGTTCTGAGAGTATACCGACACCCAGCGCAAAAAAGATTTGCAGGGTTTTTACTTTAAAATAAACTTAAAGATGTGACCAAAGTGACGTGTCTTTAAAATAAATAAAATTTTATTACACTAATTTTGAAGAATTGCTCTACTTGATTACTAGGTATTAGAAACATGAAATTTATAAAAAAATGGCACACACCTTGTTACAAAAGCTGTTCGAAATAATATTCCTCGACTTGTACACATTTTGGGCACGCCCTTATCCAATTTTGCCGCACTAAACCGAATGTTCCTCCTGGTTGCTGATCTTGTAAACGCAAATTATTAAGAAAATTGGGGATTTTCAGCATTTTGCTGACTCACTCATTTTGCAACAACCACTCACAAAACCTAACTCGTAGTTGATAATCCACTGGTAGCAGTCCATTAACTCAGCATTACTGTACACATGAGCCATTTTGAAAATTTTACAGTTTAACACTCCTATGATAAATAAAACACCGGCACACAGAGAGTACACACATAGACTGATGACTGAATAGACAATAGAGATATTATCCCCACTCCAAGTCTATTCGCCCGGGCGTTCTAGATACAAAAAACATGTTTACTTTTTTTTACCACATTCTTAGGAATGTGGTATATCAGATTATCGTTGAAGTACAGTTGCCCATCTACGTAGTCCTTTATAATGGTATAACTTTAAACATTGTTTACGGGAAATCCTAAGACTTTTATTATACATTTTTTTGGTGATATCGATTTCTTATTTAAGGATGCACATATCCTCAAAGTTTTAGAGATAAGTTCAGAATAACCCTGTATAACATAATTTTTATTATAGATAGATAGATAGATAGATAGATAGATATTTATTTGAATACTTTACAATTACACGTTTCTAGCAAGCCGACAGATATATAAAAGAAGTACTTACAGTACTTTTACAGTACTTTAGTAGTACTTACAGTATAGTTTAACATCAAGTACTTACGACTTAATAAAACTTTAAACATATTACACACAACATTACATCATATAAACAATATATAGGTACAAAATTTAATCCATTTATAGGGTTACAACTAGAGAACGGTGAGTATGTTTAAACAGAATGTAGCCAAGATATACCAATAACACAACACTATATCACTCAATTCATATACTCATGAATTGAGTAGAACTCGAAGAACTGAGAGGAATTGAAGAATGTTTTTTATCCGTTCTTTGAAATTTTTGAGGTCTAGAGTCTTTCAGCTTCAGGTAGCTTGTTGTATAATTATATGAATGTATGTTGTATACATTCAGCGAATTCTTCTGTGACTTTGTCAATTGGAACATCGATGGTTTGTTTAAATTAGCTGATCTGATGTTGTATTCGTGATTGTCCGCATGCACAGGAAATGTAGTTATGTTACTATGAATTGACAAAAGACTATGATAAATGTACAATGATGGAATCGGCATAATTTTATATTGAACAAATGAAGGTTGACTTTAGAAAGATATATAAAAGTTTATAATTTCTACCTATAGAAAATTGCTTGACAAATTGCAAATTTTGGACAATAAACTGGTTAATGTACGTCGTTAGTCGGAAGTTATGACCATAAATGGTTACCATAAAAGCAGTATGTTGGAGAAAGACTTTATAGTGTTTGTGGCCTAGCAACGAATCGATCTTCTCTTTCTAACCCATTATGGTTATGGCGCCCGAGCCGATTTTTCATGAAAACCAATCCTTTGACAGATAATCGAGGATGAAACTTTTCATCGACTCACTCATACACTCTACATACATACACTCTATATGCTCTCCCACCAAAGGATTCACTATTGTCTATACATATATTACATATATATACATAGAGGGTTGAATAAATCTCAAGAATATCTATCTCTATATATCTATCTATCGCTATTAAAATAGAGATGTAAACATGTCGATTTAGAAAAGTTATAGAAGCAACACCCTTTAATAATTCTGCATAAGAACAACAGTTATTAGTACATAATTGTTGCCATTATACCTGGTTCTCCAACGACGCTTTCTTGGGCTGGATCAAAATACGCGGTACGGATGAACTCTAGACAAACAAAAATAAACGCAAATAACTCAACTAGAGTTGCAAGGCAATTCAGATGAGACAAAATCAGAAGAGCCAAAATGCCTTCCTATACAGAGAACAGAAACCAATACAAGCTATACAGGAACAAGAGAAGTGCCAAGAAGGACCCTTGACTGGGATAGTTGGACAAGTTTCTGAGGGGACATAAGCCTACTCAGAGTTGTAAGCCTGATTGATAATGATGACAGTAAAAGATCTCGTTTGATACTTTAAGATAATAACAGAACTTTGAAATTGTGCCGTGAATGAGCATTCTACTAAACGAAATAAAACTAATGATTATGAAGTATAAAGGAAAGGAGCTCGAACTTAATAGGGCTTCTTGTTTGATAAAATATATACTGATAAAACCAATGATACCATAGACATAATATAATTATGTCTATGATTGAGACCATACTACCTCAATTGATAAAACGTACATGGTATTGAGTTATTCGTTTGTTTCAGTGACGCTGCTGCCGATATGATTGTTCGTACATGTCTTCTATATTGTTAATTGTTTCTATTTTACAATTATTGATTACACAGACGTTTGGTTTTTAAGGATTTGACATATCGCAAACTTTGTCTAGGAATTAAAGCGTAATAATATTTCATAGTAATAAAATCGTAGGTTGTGAAATCTGGAGACCTCGGTGGCCAGAACTGAAACACCACGGCTTGATTCTCCATGCGACCTATCATTGTTGAGGTAGAGCTCCGTCCTTATGGAAAATGAAATCTTCTGAATTTTCAATCGTTTAAGGAAAAGCTTACAACTGATGCTTGAGTGCTGTAGAGGTAGTAATCGAAACTTTACAACATCCTTATTTTTTTATCTGAAGGAGCTGCCGAAAACAGCTACTCCACGGTGGTAATACAACGCTGGTCGGGGCACATTGCCTGTGAAGTAGTTGTTTTCGGCATCTCCTTCAAATTAACAAGTAGGATTGTCTTCCGCAAAGACGAAAGGTGTCACTGCTGTAATGACACCTGCGGAAAAGCAGGTTGCTACCTGTCTGTCAGTTTGACAAGTTGTTAGATGGATAGTATCAAAGACCCAAAGAGGGCACTACGGTGTGTTTCTCACCACTACTAATATTTACAACATCGTCTTTCAAACACAATTCAAATACCGGGATATCAAAAATTATCTTGGTCAAGGGTGGTTGTGGAATGTAAAACGTGTGTCTTACATTAAATTTGAAATAATTATGTCACTGTCAGACTGACATCATCAATACAACAAAACATATTCAAAAATTTAAAGTAAGACACACGTTTTACATTCCACAACCACCCTTGACCAAGATAATTTTTGATATCCCGGTACAAAGGGTAGTGCAGCAAATATAGCCAATTGAAAGTATGACCATCTTTTTGAACCACGTTGTATGTTACAAATTATACAGTGAGGACATAAAGTCCGTCCCCCCCCCCTCTAACTTTTGAACCACTAGGTAGATTGTGATGAAATTTGGAACGATAATATATTACTAAATTCTGCATTTTTTGACACATCAATGAGAGCTATGAATGTCAAAGTGACAGCTGGGCGCGCAAAAGGACAATTTTTTTAAATAGAAATGGGGGTCGAGTGGGGACTCAGTTTGAAGCTATTTTTATGCTCAAAACATCCCCCAAATTTGAGAACATTTGGTTCATTAATTTCCAAATAAATCAGTTTATAACATAATCTTTTTACCACATAATCTTTATAATAGAACTTACCCATCGAACATTTACTTGTCAGGAGGTTCTTGGAGGTCATTTTCAACATCTTTTGAAGTAACACGTGTTTTCTAAATTTGTTTTTGCCTCTAAATTTTTTTTTTTTTTTTGGGTTTAATTTAAATTATTTCATAATTTTTTAATTTAGGTTATTTTAGGTTAGGGATGGTTTATTGTTATTTGTTTACTTTTAATTTTTGTTCTGCTTTGAATATTTTACAATAATTTGTAATATGTATGCAAAAAATGATATAACAGAAATCGATATTACTGGACTTTATTTGGAAATTACTAAACCAAATGTTCTCAAATTTGGGGGATGTTTTGAGCATAAAAATAGCTTCAAAATGAGTCCCCACTCGACCCCCATTTCCATTTAAAAAATTTTTCCTATTGCGCGCCCAACTGTCACTTTGACATTCAGAGCTGTCATTGATGTGTCAAAAAATGCAGAATTTAGTCATATATTATCGTTCCAAATTTCATCACAATTTACCCAGTGGTTCAAAAATTAGAGGGGGGGGGGGGACGGACTTTATGTCTTCACTGTATAAAACATTATAAAACAACAAAATATACAGGGTGTCCACCTAGTGCGCGTAAGTCCAATATCAGGGTTAATAAAAGAGATAACTTAATTTTTTTTTCTACAGGGTTGTCTAATATCCCGAGCTGCACAAAATGAAAATATATTTACATATTCAGGGTGTTCAGTTTTTCCTGGACAGGTACCAACTTCATTTTTTTAAATGGAAACCTATATTTTTTATGGCATTATCGAATTCTACGTAAAAAATTAGTGGGACTTTGTGCATAACACTGCTATTGAAATATTGATAGTTTTCGAGATATTTGACTTTTAATTTTTTTTTCTTATGTTTCGTCACTTCTAATAGTTGACATAATTATGGTTGTATGACAGCTAGAAATTATTTTTTTTCAGAAACTGTAGAGTGAAGATGGCTCTTTCGAAAAACGTATCAAAAGTTGACCTGCGATATACAGGGGGCAACAGAAATCGTGCCAAACCTGATGGTTTAAAATTTAAAAAATCTCGACTTTTTCAAATGGAACACCCTGTGTTTTATGATTTCATTAGATGCCTTTCTGTAGACTCTACAATTTTATAATAGCTTTCCCTATACCTAAGTTGCGTAGTTTTTGCAAAAAACCCACTTTTATGAAAAATACCCGATTTGCGCACGTTCCTTTCTCGGGAAAAACGCAGTGAGCGTCTGTCACGCAATAAAATTTGTGACAATCAGTTTACATGTCATTTCTTCTTTTACTGAATATTCACGTACGAGTTTAGAGTAAGTACTAAGCGTGCATACAATGAACTATTCAAAAGAAGAATTAGTGAAAATGGTTTATGCCTTAGGAGAAGCTCATGGAAATTGTTTGCTAGCAGCACGTATTTACAAAGCAAATAATCCAGATTTACAGATTTCCACGTGCTGACTGTTTTGAAAATATGAAAGAAAGATTTGAAAGAACAGCAAATGCGAATTATGAGAAAACTACCAGGAGACATGACGGTAACAATGACGATATTCAGTTTAATGTTGTGGCGTCTGCTGTTGAAAATCCAAATATTAGTGTCAGGAAAATCAGTAATAATCTTGGAGTTTCCAAAAGCTTGACAAACAAGATACTGAAGAAGAATAATTTTCATCCGTATCATATTAAAAACCATCAAGCACTGTTACCTCAAGATCACCTAAACCGCCTGCAATTTTGCCACTGGGCATTGGATAAAATTCAGGAAAGTCCAAACTTTTTTATGAATGTCTTGTTTACTGACGAATCAACATTTTCAAACACATGCTTACCCAATCGTCGCAACTTTCATCACTACGCTGACAATAATCCAAGATTATTGAGGGTACTAGATAATCAGCATCGTTTCAAAGTGAACGTGTGGGCTGGAATTTGTGGAGAACATATTGTTGGACCGTACTTTTTTGAAGGCAATTTAAATGCCAATGTGTATTTGCATTTTTTGCAAAACGAACTTCCCCTTCTACAGCTACAGAATATGCCCGCTGATTATTTGGTTCAACAATGGTTTCAGCATGATGGTGCCCCTCCACATTCCACTTTGGCGGTACTGTGATTATTTTATTGTTGTAGTACTTTTCCTATTATCTATTCATATTTCAGATTAGAGAACACCTAAACCACGTATTCCAAATAAGTGGTTAGGTCGTGGTGGTCCAGTTCCTTGGCCTGCACGTTCGCCTGATTTAAATATTCTGGACGTTTTCTTATGGGGTTATATCAAGGAGCGAGTATACGAAGTACCACCAACGGATATGCAAGACTTGAAAGATAAGATCCAAAATGAGTTTCTAACCATAACGCCCGAAATGTTAAGAAATGTTCACATTCATTTTCGTCGTAGATTAATGCTTTGTGTTGAAAACAACGGTGGACATTTTGAGCATTTACTTTAGGTTAGCTTGCTTGTATGAGTATTGCGTATTCTTTTTTCAATACTCTATGTATATTCATCCATTTCTCTAATAATTTTTCTAACTACAGTAACACCGTTTGGTTTTCAATATGATACGTATGAAACTTCTTCTTCAATATCTTATTTGTCGAGCTTTTGAAAACTCCAAGATTTCTACTGATTTTCTGATACTAATATTTTTGGATTTTCAACAGCAGAAACCACAACATTAAACTAAATATTATTGTTGTTACTCCCATGTCTCCTGGTAGTTTTCTCATAATTCCCATTTGCTGTTCTTTCAAATCTTTCCTTCACATTTTCAAAACAGTCAGCACGTGGGAATCTCTATAAATACGTGCTGCTAGCAAATAATTCCCATGAACTTCTTCTAAAGCATACGCCAGTTTTGCTAATTCATAATTACATGTAGAGCTTTTATGATTTTTTACTTTTATTTACAAATAAATGGTAACTTTCCATAAAGACTTGTTTATTAAACTGAAATTATCTAAATTTTTCAGTTATTTTTATTTTAAGAAGTGTAAACTAATACATTTTATAAAAATAAATAGCCTTACAATATTTTTTCCGTCAAAGGAGTGCGCAAATCGGGTATTTTTCATAAAAGTGGGTTTTTTGCAAAAACTACGCAACTTAGGTATAGGGAAAGCTATTATAAAATTGTAGAGTCTACAGAAAGGCATCTAATGAAATCATAAAACACAGGGTGTTCCATTTGAAAAAGTCGAGATTTTTTAAATTTTAAACCATCAGGTTTGGCACGATTTCTGTTGCCCCCTGTATATCGCAGGTCAACTTTTGATACGTTTTTCGAAAGAGCCATCTTCACTCTACAGTTTCTGAAAAAAAATAATTTCTAGCTGTCATACAACCATAATTATGTCAACTATTAGAAGTGACGAAACATAAGAAAAAAAAATTAAAAGTCAAATATCTCGAAAACTATCAATATTTCAATAGCAGTGTTATGCACAAAGTCCCACTAATTTTTTACGTAGAATTCGATAATGCCATAAAAAATATAGGTTTCCATTTAAAAAAATGAAGTTGGTACCTGTCCAGGAAAAACTGAACACCCTGAATATGTAAATATATTTTCATTTTGTGCAGCTCGGAATATTAGACAACCCTGTAGAAAAAAAAATTAAGTTATCTCTTTTATTAACCCAGATATTGGACTTACGCGCACTAGGTGGACACCCTGTATTATGTAATTTACGACTAACTAGGTCAGTACTATTTTTGCTAAAAGCATCAAATCCTTCATTTTTATTTTAGGTAAAATTGCGCAAATGTGTAAATTATTACACATTTCGTGCTTGTTCAAACTTCTCAGTTTGAGCTGATTTAAAATTTCATTACGTCGACATGGTATAAAATCAACCGTTCAATTTTAAACCGTGACGAGGCAGAATTTTCCCTCGAAGGGGTGATTGATGAATATAGGCGTAAAAAACATGTAAACAAATAAAGATCGAAACAAACTGTTGTTTAAAAGTTTATTTGACTTCGATAAAATCTTGTTTAATGATTTTGCTGAACGCACGATCCGGTTCTCCTGTTTATAGTTTTCTCCAAAATCAAACAAGATGTATGTAATAAAATAAATTGTTATTTGTAACATATTTAGACAACATGGATTCTCCCGTTTGACTGAAACTTAAAGGAACAAAATTTTGAAACTGAAATACGCTAATTGAATATTTTTTGCATGATGGGATTATTTTTATAAACCAACCGCCTTTTTGAAGAAATAAACCCAGATAATACACTAGGGTGGTGTTACGGTAAAGAAGAAGTATCCAACGTTTTCCATTATCCAATTATTACCAATTTGGTATCGTAGAAGAATGTATTTTAAATCTTGATTATATTAAAAAATATATAAACGAATGTACAATAGCTACAAATTGCTTCCAGAAAAGTAGGAATTTTATTTAAATTAAGAGCGGAACGAGTTAAAAATAGCAACTGAAAAAAAGTTGAGAACGATTCAAAACACTTGGAACTACACTAGACTACACTTAAGTTGCCTAACTAGATATGGAGTTGGAACTATTACTGAAAACTAATTCTCTATTATTATCGTGTCATTTTCTCCATAAATTTTATGGAGCAAGTGCTGTTTTCCTCTAAAAAATCTTGAACGTCAGAGACAAAGACAATGAATTGTGGACTGTGGACTCTCTTCTCTTTTCAAGACGCCTTTACATTAGCCTGGTGGGGCTGGCTCCATCTAAAGAATTTACTTGTATACAGGGTGTCCAATTTGTGTTGTGTAACTATCCGGGTAATGCAGGAAAAGCGTTCTTCAACTTAATATTGTTTTTTAATGGTAGGTATTTATTTCTGAATTGTTATTACATTTCTGAATTGTTAATTAATTCTGATTCTTGGGATGTTCCTCAATATCTATTTACTTTTTGACCGTTTGTGATCAATTTAACAATTTTTGAAAAAAAAGAAGACATTTGACTGGTATTGATACCCCCCTTTGTGGTGTTTTATAGGACACATTCTACCTCATACTACTTGCTCTTTGACACAAATACTCATTATATTATACAGGGTCTTAGCTATTAGCCTGATAATTTGACTAACTTTTGAAGTTGATCAAATAATTGAGCTCATAGCTGATATCCTGTATAATATATTGAGTTTCTGTGAAAGTTAAAATGAAGCTCTATGTCCTCTAGAAGAAAGCCTGTAGAAGAAGTGTTTCGATATATATTCATATAACAGAAAAATTGAAGATGAAAGTACCAATACTCTGCAAATGTATTTTTTTTTTCAATAATCGTAAAATAGGTAACTCGAAACAGTAAAAAATAAGTAGGTATTGAGAGCCATCGCAAGAATAAAAATTTAATGAGGAATTCAGATGTGTAGTTGGATGCCATTAAAAAAAACAACATTAAATTGGAAAGAACATGTTTCCTGAACACCACGTATAGTTTCAACTAATTTTAGGTTATGAGATTAACAAGCAGTGTAGAATAAAATCTTCCTTGCTCCAATATTTTAACCGCTATAGAAATACGCACAAATGGGACCCTGTAGACATATTGTTATAGAAGTTTTTACTTAAAAATTTAAACTTAAATAATATTATGGTGTCAACTATAATGTGCCGATATATATCTCCTTAATTCAAGAGGGTATATCTGGGACTATAAGCAGACGACCCATATCACATACACCCTTCATGATTGACCCCCGAGCGATACATCTGCTGCAAATTCGTAAATAATGAGACTCCGAAGGCCAAACGTGGCATCTGAAAGGTATTTTGCGAGTTTTCATTGCATAAATAACGCGATACATCCGAGAGGTGGATGCTGGGGGGCCGACAACTGGCGGTGACACTAACGCGCGTTGACAAGATATAACTTCGCGCCGCCTCCGTCCTCTCGCCAGCACTTGGTTTCTCGTTAAATTCCACCGCCGCCCGTCTGGTGTTGTCGTTGTCTCTATGCCTGTTTGATTCCGCTGTTGGATGTGGTCGGCCGCGCCCCGGCATCGCAAAACAAGGCGGAGGTGCGAAACGGGGAACCGGAGTCGTCCGGAAATTATCAGCTTGCTCATTCTCGGTCGTGATCTGACAAAAGGGCGTCTATAATAGAGATCCCGCTGGATGAGACACCAATACGAGACGGGAGTGAAGCGCTTGTTGTCCCCGATACTCATCTTCTTCTGTAGTTTTTTTTGTTGATATTCGAGAAATCTCCAATCTTTTCTAGGTACTGATATTTGGCTAATTCCTTCTAAAGGACTTTAGCTTAGATTAGGAAACCAATATCTACAACACTTTTAATATACCTATAAGTCTGATACTAAAAGATATTGCAATAGCTGAAAACAATTTTTTAAAAGTCAAATTATATATAAAATAATTGTTTAAATACATGGTTATTTCTGACGGAAATTGTATTATATATATTTTAATTAGAAAAGAAAACTAATCCCTTTCTAATTAGGACATAGGACATATTAGAGAATAGGAATAACAAGTTTTTAAAACCAGGACTGAATCATGCGAAGGCACTTATGGAAAGTTCTTTGCAGAGAAGAACTGTATGCTGGAAGAGATGCTGGACATGACTAAACCTTGGCTCAGGATTATCACTGGGCTCATAACAGGGCACTGCCATCTCAACAAGCATCTTTATAATTTAAAATTAGCAGAAAGCCAGGTATGTCGGGGCTGAAATTAAGCAGACGAGATTGGGTAATTAAGCAAACTTTTGGGCTTTATGTAGAGAGCAAAGATCCTCGCTGAATAGAAGATCGGCAGAATGCACAATATGTGTCCCCAGATGTGGCCACAGTGCTTTGGGACACGCTATAGAGGAATCGATCCGCAGGAGAAAGAAGAAGAAGAAGAAGAAGAAGGAGAAGAAGAACTTTCGAAGATCCAAAAATTCTGCTCATCTATCATCAGTTTGTACAACTAACTTTATTCAGAATTAAAAACTACATCTATTGAAAATTCATGTATGGAAAATTAAATCATCTAGATGTCACCCATTTCTTTACTGGCTTCACACGCTTTCACATTTTCAATGACAAAATTATCTCGGTATTATCAACGCCCATGGTGTATTATAGGTGATAAGTTGCCGTGCAATTCTTTTAGGGCCGATTGTTCAAACATGGTTAATCTTCAAATCAACTTAACTGGGTTCTACTGTCATAGAAACCATTATTTCAATCATTGTTTCCTAGGCATCAGAACTCAGTTGAGTTGATTTGAAGATGAATGCTGTTTGTACAATCAGCCCTAACAGTCAATAATATTTCTCTTATATTGTTAAAGGTAAATTCGTTAATACCTACAAAAAAGTATTAATGAAACAATTATTAGTCTTATTTTGTGAAAATAGTCCTCGTTTCCATATAATTTTGACTTATGTTGCTTGCTATATGTAATATGTTATTTGAACTCCTATTCATTTCTTCCATAACCAGTTTAAAGCAAACAATTTGATGAAAATATACTAATGATTATACAAAGACCCTTCTATATTGAGTCATGGCTGTCACTGGAAAAGTCTCCTGGAGAATGCTTAACTTACGAAAACTTGCTCTTATTTCTGATTTAAAATTAATGCCTTGTTTTAATTTAATTTTCGGGAAAGCATTTTTCCGCGAATTAGGTACCAAAATTAAATTCAGACTACGTGCTCGTTATTCCAGCTTTGCCCCATAAAACTGTTGTGTAAATTGGGTAATAATTAATGTTGTAATGCCTTGCCAATTAGCGATCGTGTTAAAAACGGTCTTAATCAATAAAATATTATCCGGAAGTTTCACGTCCTATATACAGATGAAGGGGTTGTAGTTTTATAGCACAAACTATCAAGGAAAAGGGAAACATGGCTCAGAGAATCGTAGTTTGTGCACAATTATTTTCAAAAGATCATGATCTTTTGAAAATAAACATTGTACCTTTCCATAATCACTCAACTAATACCTCGTCTTCTCTTGAAATCATTGTGCCCTAAAATTATGGAACAAAATTATTTTTTTTTGTAGTGGATGATATTAAATAAATGTTGAAACAGGTAAAAAAACAGTATACGAGTACAGAAATTATAACTTTTCTGCAATATTTCCTATTTTTTGAGCCGTGTTTGATGGAGCTATAAAATTACGGACGTTTTTTTATATATGACGCTCCATATTTCATAAAATTCACAGATTTCACAATTCTTGCAACCATCGGAGTGCATTGAAAATGAATTAAGGAAATTTGGAACTATAGAAAGCTTGCAAAAGTTACCTTCTAATTTAAGAACTTCCCATTTGTAACTTACAGACTTTGCCACTTTGTATATAACATTCACATGAGAGCTCAGATTCTCAGACTTGCAATTTGCAATATACGAATACGAATGCCAAACTATGCGCCTACGCCGCCCGCTCTACACGGTCCCCCACTACCTAACCATGTCGGTGTGACATGCTCATCGCGTTACACTTTTCATCGAAACATCCTACGAATATAAGCATTTTCCATGCTGATATAGGCAGTTCTTCTAAAAACGAATTCAGCGATTCAGTGTAGGTATTAAAATAATACCTACATTTTTTGATTAAATGAAAACGATAGTTTTTGTACTAGTATTTTTGTTATTTTATTCATTTCTGAGCTGTTGAATTTCATTGGGTATGTGTTTTGTTCTGCAAATTAATATAACGATAACAGTTTGATTTCTTTGACATTCAATTTATATACCAAAAATGAAATAAAAATTGTTTTCCCCAGTGGCGCCACTGATTGAAGTTAAGGCTGAAGTTTTGTTTCAATATTTTCATTTGTTGACAAGATATTCAAATAAACGATATCATTTTTGAAATATTTAACGCCCTGTAACTTAAAAATAAAAGATCTAAGGACATAAGTTCATCATTCAAAATATACTTAAATTTTACTAGTAATACGCTCCTCCATTTTTGACCCGTCATTATGTTACACCCTGTATAACAAGCTGGCCTTATTTTATAAAAGTTCTATCGATATTCAGAGTTTGTTCAGTCAAAACTGAATGAATCATCACACAGACTGAATGTATATCTCACGTTCGGTAACAACAAGTCTGTTACCGAACTAGTCAGGCAACTTATACAGAAAGTGACTTATAGCCTATTAATTTAGATTAAGTTCCCTAAGATAGGTCCCGCCCCGCGTTGGAGCAAATTTACTTGAGAGGAGCGGTCTCGAGTCGAATCCCGGAAACTTATATTCGCCTATAACACAATTCTAAAACTTACGATATTAGTCTAATTAAAATGGCGACCGCCCTTGTCTTGCTATTGATTTATATCCGACGAATACCTTCTCGTCTCGTCTATATGTAGGACACGGCGCTTCCGGACGATATTTTCTTGATTAGAGCCGCTTTTTGGCCGGATCGCTAATTGGCGAGGCATTACACCAATAATTGTTATCGAATTTCGGCGCTTCTTATCCTTCGCACCTCATTTTCACTTAACCAAAAGTTTTTCTCTATGAATTTACCTCTCGACAACAATTACGGGATACGGGAAAGTTAACTAAGAGATCAATTATTAATGAAATTATCAAATATTATAGTTCAATTATGTTTTATATTTCCTGGTTACCTATTATTTTAAGTTTTTCAAAAGTTCACGGGTTCTCATTAGTCAACTTCATTGATCAATATCGTTGAATCTATGCGATTGAAAGAAAATAGATTAATGTGAATACCCGTTCAATGATATTGATCAATAATATTGCATTTCAATATAACTGAAAGGCGTTTCTACTTTTGGTTGAATCAATGGATGATTCAATTAGATTGAACAGTGCTTAATAGTGGGAACATGCGATCAAGTTCAGTCGCATTGAAACGCCGCGCCAATGTCCGTATATTTGAGGTTAAGTAATTTTAATCTTGCTGGAAGAGCATCCTTCGACAAAGTATTTTTTTCTGTATAAAGGATGACACTTTCTGTAGAAGTTCTTCAAATTTCTCTTCGCTCATTCTTAAATGATTTTTATAGGCATCCAAGTCATCTGTTGCCAGTTCCACTAACAGCTTTACTGAAGCACCTTCATATCTCCGTTTTAGGATCCATGGTTTGACCCACCAACGACGAGGTTTTCTTTTTCCTGTTTCTAATTACGTTTTTTAAATATTCACATATAATACGGACGCCAGCCCGCACAATTTTCTTCTTTGTAGCCATTTTTTAAACTGACACTTTCTAGACTAACTATTCAATATCCTTGAAACATGTGAACGAAATTTCATTCTATTCCATTGTTCAATCGCAGAGATTCAACGATATTGATCAATGAAGTTGACTAATGAGAACCCGCCTTAAGGAATAACCTTTTTATTTTTAAAATATGTCGCAAACAACTACTTTACGTACAACATGCACCGACCAACATTGAATCACAACGATAAAAATTGATATAGTTTCATTTTTTTCGGAGAATATACAACCATTGTATGCCTTTGAGCAACGTGGGTGACATCTTCAATGCTCTGTATTCGCTGTTAAGTGTTCAGTATTCGTGGTTTTAGATCTAAATAATGATTTAGATCTAATAAAGCTATTATAAAATTGTAGAGTCCACAGAAAGGCATCTAATGAAATCATAAAACACAGGGTGTTCCATTTGAAAAAGTCGAGATTTTTTAAATTTTAAACCATCAGGTTTGGCACGATTTCTGTTGCCCCCTGTATATCCCAGGTCAACTTTTGATACGTTTTTCGAAAGAGCCATCTTCACTCTACAGTTTCTGAAAAAAAAATAATTTCTAACTGTCATACAACCATAATTATGTCAACTATTAAAAGTGACGAAACATAAGAAAAAAAAATTAAAAGTAAAATATCTCGAAAACTATCAATATTTCAATAGCAGTGTTAAGCACAAAGTCCCACTAATTTTTTACGTAGAATTCGATAATGCCATAAAAAATATAGGTTTCCATTTAAAAAAATGAAGTTGGTACCTGTCCAGGAAAAACTGAACACCCTGAATATGTAAATATATTTTCATTTTGTGCAGCTCGGGATATTAGACAACCCTGTAGAAAAAAAAATTAAGTTATCTCTTTTATTAACCCAGATATTGGACTTACGCGCACTAGGTGGACACCCTGTAGACTAAAAATATATAAAAGAAAAGGTGTTATTTATAAAATATTAGAACTATTTTAGATATATTTTTGCAAGGCAGTCTGCAAAAATAATAAATGCGCTAATCAGAAGCAAAAGAAGAATTCTAGGGCAAAATCGTCATTTTTATCTTTTATGGTTAAGCTCTAAATTCCTCATTTGACTGAAAATGATTATTACAATATTTTCATATACAAATTTTGTGAAAATTAAAACTTTTTCCTAAGATATAGCAACATTCTCCAATGAAAACGACGTTACGTAACAGGGACGTAGAACCCTTTCCGTCATTCGAAAAGATCAGCTAGCTGGTCCCCAAACCAAACACAGGCCACTCCGACGGCCTGTCCACTTCCCGTAGAAGTCAGTAGTCGAGATCCAGATCAGGATCGCATATAAACAATATCTGGTGGCAGGTGTGGGCTAGAATCTAGTCTGCTGGGGCTGCGAACGGCACTCCTGGTATCGATCCCTCCCACAGCTCGGTCGGCGCGGTCCCGAGGACCGCTTGGATGTGATAGTGCGGATCGTTATGTTCAAATTCGTCCCTATAGGAGTTTTAAGGACGGGCAGAAAACGACAATTGTATTCTTGGTTGTGTAAATCGTATAATTTTTTGCGAAGAGAAAATGCCCTACTAAAACCGCATACTTTTTGTTAGTCTTTGAAATAATGGGTAGTTGATCGATCAATAATTAAAATTTATTTATTCAATAAAAAAAATTATATTTTTCTTCTTTTTTATTATTTTATACTTAGAGATCCTTCAGTAAGATACATGGACAAATCATCCTACGTTCCACCCTAGTTTTCGGACTTTTTCAAGCTTAATAGCTAAAAATATGTGGGTATGCAATGTACATGTAGTTTGATGAATGAGTTAAGCAGAAAATGATGGGTATTTAGTGTCGCCGTTGGTATATTTCTTTTTGAGTTGAGAGCAAGTAATGAAGAACTGATAGCATAGGTATATTGACGGTCTGAATGACAGAGTTATTGTAAACTGTGTCAGGAATAAAACTCCATCTCGAATGACAGTTAAATAGCTTAGAGTTTTTCCTGTAATTATCCAGATAAGAAACATATCACTTACATTCATGAGTACCGACATAAAGGGTCTTTCAACGAAAACTTCAACAAAAAAATCAAAAAATCGCCGAGATCCGTCGATTTTTGTTCTTGGGAGAGCATTTTTGATAGTCAAGCCAACTTGATATGTTCATTCCCCTGACCCCCTCCCCCTGAGCAACACCAACTTTAAAATTTCAAATAGAACTACGCTACTTCTAACATATCATTTTAAAGCATTTTCCACTGCAAATACACTGGTGTACTGTTTTTGGGAATGGGTTAAGATTTGACAGACTTATTGGCTAAAAACGAAAAGTTGACAAACCGACATTCGCGTACTAATTTCTACAGAAATGCATATCATTAATAAGCTTTTTATCTACTACATAACCTCATTACTTTTTTGATGTGTCGATCAGTTTACAAACTGATTTATTAAAACTTGTTTTTGTTTTGCTTCAGCGAAAAAGCTGAAGCAAAACAAAAACAAGTTTTATTTAATGTATTGGTCAAAATGACCCCGCTAACTTCCAAAATAATACAGTCTGTTTTCAAATTCTGTTCAAACACTACTAAAGACATCCGGTGTTATTAATCGCCATTCTTCCACAATTCTCTGACGCAACACCTTCAGTGTTTCAAGCTGCATGGCGTACACTCGCGATTTCAAATGGTCCCACAGGAAAAAGTCCAAAGAGGATAAATCAGGTGATTTTGGTGGCCATTTGAGGGGACCTCTTCTACTAATCCAATGCCCAGGGAAATAGTCATCCAAAAATCGGCGCACATCAACAGCACAGTGAGAAGAGGCGCCATCTTGTTGGAAAGTTACTTCTTTTCTATTAAATTGTCGTTTCTTTCTAATATTTCTGTTATCATAGGGTCAATCGTGTCTTCCAATAATTGTAAATAGGTGTTCCCAACGAGATTTCCTTGAATAAAAAACGGTCCAACCAGTTGGTTGCCCAAAATATTTTTGAGGAGTCTGAGTATGAAATTCCCTGATTAGATGAGGATTAGTACCACTCCAATAGCGACAATTGTGTCTATTCACTTCGCCATTCAACATAAATGTACATTCGTCTGAAAAACACGTATTGTAGAGATTTGGGTTCAGTAGAAGTCGTTCACTAAAATATTCGCAAACTTGGGAATTAATTTGAGACTGTTTTTTTTTAAACTGATCGACACATCAAAAAAAATAATGTGGTTGTGTTGTAGATGAAAAGCATTGGAGGGCAGTTCTGTAGAAATTAGTACGCGAATGTCAGTTTGTCAACTTTTCGTTTACATCCAATAACTCTGTCAAATCTCAACCGATTCCCAAAAACATGCACCAGTGTATTCGCAATGGGAAGTGCTTTAAAATGATGTGTTAGAAGTAGCGTAGTCCATTTGAAATTTTTAACTTTGGGTGAGATTTTAACTCATTGTGCATCGTGCAAAGAATGCAATGCCCACTAGATGACCAACATTTGCACACACGCTCCTGTAAAATCTCCATTTTCTTCTAGACGCTAGACTGCCGTGCCGACAGATGCCACTGTTTGCAGACCCCTCTGGTAAACATTTCAAACAAAAACCGTACGTCTCCGTTTTATTGGAATGCCAAGCTCGGCTTCGATGCATTCCAGTATCCGTTTGCAATGTTGCACACGGAACTTTCCGGGAGAATGAAAAGGAATACTGCAGTAACCCGGCAAGCACTGCTAACTTTTCACCGGGTTATTGTGAGCAAGCACTTGATATCGTGAGCAAATGATAAATTTTTATTTACTTTATCGAGAATTACTTTAGGTTTTATTACATATAGGACCTGTACTTTTGGTTCTATGGTTAAATCTCGGTTATACAGTGTATGTGTATAATTAAATATTAGCCATTTATTTATGCACTTTCAAAAACCCACTTTTCAAAATATTAGTTTTTTCAAACCACCAATAAAGTCTCAGTTAAATTGAAATGGAACTAGTTTCACAAATCTCGTTTTTTTACACTAAAAAATATGTCGTTGGCCATAACGCCGACTAACCAATCAAATGGAGCATGTCCACTATGTACTTTTTTGCGACTTACCCAACAAAAAAAGTTCATTGAAATCGGTTCATAAATATCGATTTTTCGGGGGTGGCTAGACCTTAAGTGGGACACACGAACACCCTGTGGAGTAGCGCCATGGAATTTGGTACAGAGGGGTTTTAGGTGCTCCTGATTAAGAATCTGGCATTAAAATTTTTGTGAAAAATTCGCTAATAGTACATCTCGTTTTTTTGCATAAAAAATAGGGCGTAGTTGGTCATGACGCCGACTTACCAAACAAATGAAGCATTCCCGCTATGTACTTTTTTGGGACTTACCCAACAAAAAAAAGTTCATGGAAATCGGTTCATAAATAAAAATATTACAGGGGTGGATAGACCTTAAGTGGGACACACTGTATGTTGACAGACTGATCAGGGCGGTTGGATTAATTTTTAATACTAAGAAAGGTAATCTGAAAGGGCTGATAATATTTTCTTTCGTGCATATATTTTATTTTATCGTATATTTCCATTATAACAAAATCATAATATTAGATTGTAATTATTGGAACACCAATCTTTAATATTTTTTTCGTTTCAGGTAAGATTTAGTCTGAATACTAAATTCAGTCCCCGAAAGGATATAGGTAAGTGTGAAACTTTAGAATTTGTATACTTTCCTTACTATTACGAAAAAATGTTTTTGAAACTCCATATCCTAAAATGATATTTATTTGACAGTTTCAATGAATCAAAACCATGCCATTATTGACAAGTGAAAAATAAAGAAATTTTATTCACAGTATGAAATAAAAGAATAGTCAACAGACAACGTATAAAAGTCCGAATATTCCGGGATAATATGTTATTAGGGGTAAAGTAGACTCGCAAATTATGGTTTCAAAATTCCAGGTCCGTATTTAAAAAATTTGGTGCAAGTTAATGCTTAAAAACTTAATTATTAACTTTTCTAGCACGATTTTAATATGGGCTATTTCCTGAAGATAATTCTCGATAACTCCGAAACGGTGGGCGTCAGACCCATCACGCCATATATCATTGAACTTGTCTTTAGAAGGGCTTTCTGAAAATGTAATAATATATAGGGTGTGCTACTTAAAAAAAAGGAACTTTAGTTCATCGCCCTGTATATAAATAGGTTATAAATTTGAAAATATAAAAAAATTGAAGATAACCTTGAATAAAACAATGTCATATAATTTTTTTTCCATGGGACTTGTAGTTTCTGAGATAAGGCCCATATTAAACGGGCCACCTTGTACAATAAAACTGAACATTATGAAAGAGCTATTTTGAATACTTTTATGAGTTAGTTCAACTAGTTCATAATGCTCTGTTTTATTATACTTTATAACAGAACTATTTTATCCATCATATGTTTTACCTTTTAAATTTATTTTGTTAATCGTAAAGCTTTAGAATTTTTACACAAGTCAAACAAAATTGTTATAATAGTATTTTTGAATTTCATTATGGTACTAGGATCGTAATGATCTTCCTTACTTCACTATAATCAAATGACATAAATATCTCATTATGATATGTCATCAGATAAATAATTTTGTAGAATATGTCTAGATATTATCTAACTTATTTTTTATTTTCCGTATAACTATGTTATCATAGTCTCTTAATCGTATAGTTCAAACATCAAAACGATTTACATTTCCAGCATGTGGCTTATATCAGAAATGGGGGCAACATTGAGTGACATAGAACAATCTAGTAGCGGCAAACAGAGGCTTTTCACCTGTAATGTGATTAATATCTGAGTACATTAAACGCGTTGAAAGCACACATCACAGGGCTTAGGTTGACCAGTCTCACGTACAGTATCAGTATCATGCTAAATATATTGAGGAGTACATCAATATAATTTACCTACATCAAACATAGTACTAGTAGTTTTAATATGTATATTGCATACAGGGTTATTCACGCAAAGCGGGTATTAGACGTTCTTGGGGTTCGGTTAACGATAAAAATCAGATTTTTTTATGGGGGAGGTTTTCGGTTATTTCCGATTCAATGAAAATATTTTCAAATTTGCATCACTTCCGGTTATACCGGAAGTAGACCACAACTTCGTTATTTCAAATGGAACACCCTGCATATTATTGCAATTTTGAACTCTACGTGAAATTCTAAACACATTTCATGTAGGATGTCCTATACCTATCTTCAACTGTTTTTGAAATATTGACAGCTGAATATTGAGATTTTGCAACTTTGACACCCTATAAAATCTAAACGATTAGAGATCAAGCAACGGTTTGCACATTCCTATCTTAACTTTTCAAAAGCTATCGTTTGATACTAATATCAGATTTATCCAGAAATAAAAAATGTTCGATTAAATTTAATCTCTTGATTAAATCTGAAATTAGTATCAAACGATAGCTTTTGAAAAGTTAAGATAGGAATGTGCAAACCGTTTTGCTTGATCTCAAACCGTTTAGATTTTACAGGGTGTCAAAGTTGCAAAATCTCAATATTCACCTGTCAATATTTCAAAAACAGTTGAACATAGGTATAGGACATCCTACATGAAATGTGTTTAGAATATCACGTAGAGTGCAAAATTGCAATAATATACAAGGTGTTCCATTTGAAATAACGAAGTTGTGGTCTACTTTCGGTATAACCGGAAGTGATGCAAACCTGAAAATATTTTCATTGAATCGGAAATAATGGAAAACCTCCCCCATAAAAAAATCAGATTTTTATCGTTAACAGAACCCTAAAAACGTCTAATACCCGCTTTGCGTGAATAACCCTGTATATCAGGCGCGCTCAACAGTAGGAAGAATCAGTTTATGAGCTGTTCTTATTAGTTATTTTTAATTCAAAAATCAATGTCGACTAATTGTCCAACGGTTGAGCAGTTTTGGTTATCAGTTATTGAATAAATACTCAAGTGTAGCAGCAGGAGGACGTTGCTAATTCAAAGTTTGTGTTAAATTGTCTTTCCTGTTTTGTAACCTAACACTAATGATCACAACGAGACAACACTTAACTGGATGCCAGATTGGGCAATGGGAAGACAGACGTCTGAGACGAAAGAGAATCACCAGGTGAACCAGTAATAGGACCTCCGCAACGCTAAGTAATGAGATCCACCACCGATTACGCATGACTCACTAGAATGATCATTGATCAAGTAAAGCCAGGTTGCAACAGGCCAAGCTACTTATTAAAGGGGTTTTGTTAAACGCAATTGAGTCAGTAATTTCGCTAGACGAAACAGTATTAGCAGTAGATTTTGGTATTAGAGACTATTAACGTGTGACACGGAGAGGTTCACCTTATGCGGACACGGCGATGAGTATATTATATATTTTGGTAATCAGATAAAAAAGTTTCCTTTTCCATATACTGTGCCCGTCTAAAATTCCCCTTTCTGAAAACTTTTGAACTAATTAAGTTATGGACTCCGGACAGTGTGACTCCGTGAGTGAATAATGTAAAATGTATAATTTTTTGCCGATAAATTCATTATCCTAAAATGAAAGATGGTGGTGATGTTGTCAAATAACTTTTATACTAAATACCGAATGGATTTTTTTAAATATCTCAAAAACGGGCGCAGTTAGCCATGATTTCGAAACAGATCCAGGATCAACATAAAAATATCTAAAAGATTCTCCATTTAACCGCCCTTTATCTATTACAGTTTCCGAGATACCAATGGTGAGCAATTTTAAAAAAATTAGTACCGGCGCAATTTTGTTAATAATAAAACTGAACTAAATTAAATGTTTGTTATTAAATTACACTATATAAAAAAAATAAAGATAAGTTTTCGTAATCATATTTCTAATTTGTTTTCAAGCATTCAATAAATGATTGCACCCAAGCTAAACTTTTAAATCAATTACTCCATTATAAAGAATCCCAGAAACCATCTATCTCCATACATAACCGAATGCCAGAAATGTTTGTACACGTGTTTCCAGGCACGTGTCAGCACCACGTGAGCATATAAAAGTAACCAATACAATAAATACCAGTTATTTACGTTACCCCAGCATATTGATTGGCGTCTTGTCTTCAGAGTTCGAGACTGCTAAATGTTAGCTAAAAGCGTAATTCCGCGTTGTGTTTCTGATGTGTTTACTTAAAAAGGCTTATTATCTTCAAAATGCCAACGGCTGTTCCTTCACATAAATTTTTTCCCCCTATTTAATAAAGCAATTCAATATATTGATTCCATTCCCAAATAAATAGGGTCATGTATCGTAAACATTATTGAAACAGTCAAATCAAGGAGGAATAACAATAAAAATGTGATTGATGATGGATATATTTTTCAGCTGACTAAATCTATTTTCAGTAGGTTCTTGCATGCCTAATTAAATTTTTGAATTGTAACAAAGAACCGAAAGAGGTGTGAATATTTCAGTGATTTGTAAATTATTTCTTAGGAGCTATAGCAAAATTTTCTCTTGTAATCTCCCTAGTGATTGAATTATTTCCGGAAATCCATCTGAGGTCACGAATATTTTGAAAATTATCCCTAGTCGCAGACATGGGATAATTTTTTAAAAATATTCGTGACCGAGGAGAAATTTCTTCTATCAATTCAGTCACAAAGGGGATTTGGTAAGAAAATTTTGGACCTATTAAAATTTTAGAAATCACAATTTTATCACGAATGAAAAAAATTGGAACTTAAAAATAAAAATAACAAAGTTATTAATTAATATAAAAAGTTCAGTCTTTACTCTTATTTATCCCCCAGTAAAACAAGTAGAATTCTTGATATAATTTCAAAACTACTTAAATTTAGTGGCCTACTGAAATTTGTTACTGATCGGTAAACATTAAATAAAATTTAGAATACAACATATTTATTTTTTTTTTTTAATAAATATTTACATTAACACATTACTTTATGCAACAAATATGCTTATGCTTTTTTGCGTCGACAAATTACTGCGTCATTATTGTATTATTTAAAATGACACTAAAATTTTCAGTGTAATTTTGTAGGAAGTTCCGGAAATTTTTAGCATTGAAAATGCTTATAGGATTGCGAAGGTTTGTATATGGGTATATTTCGATGAAAAGTGTACCGCGATGAGCATGTCACACCGACATGGTTAGGTAGTGGGGGGCCCAGTAGAGCGGGCGGCGTGATAGCTTGGCATTCGTATTCGTATATTGCAAATTGCAAGTCTGAGAATCTGAACTCTCATGTGAATGTGATATACAAGGTGGCAAAGTCTGTAAGTCGCAAATGATAAGTTCTCAAATTAGAAGGTAACTTTTGCAGGCTTTCTATAGTTCCAAATTTCCTTAATTCATTTTCAATGCACTCCGATGGTTGCAAGAATTGCGACATCTGTGAATTTTTTCGTTGCTGTGTTAATGATTCGAAATGAAAGTGCCAGTGCTAAACAAATGCCATGACGTTTATGACAAAATAAACATTTTTACACAGTGAGAAATAGACTTACTAAGTAGGTAAGTCTCACTGTGCAAAGATAATCTGTCTTATACGGATTATTTCGTTATGCTTAGACGATATAGTGGTTTCAACTGAAGTAGTTTATGTCAGCAAATATTATTCAGTTTTTCTTTCAAATGTTAAGTACCGCATTCGTGTTCAACCTTGATTGAATATATTACAATTACACTTATAAAGGTTGCTTGTTTCAAATGGAAGAGACGAATTTCTCCGTCTGTTAATAGTATGTAATAAAATGGGAAAATTATAAAAACCAACGTGTGGTATGTAATTATAAACCAATGTATACGGCGTCCTTGATGGATGACTAGGAATTTGTCGTTCTTGGTTGGCATTTTGCGAAAACAAAACGTATAGCCTATATGGATAAGGCAACACTACTTCGTACGTACAAAACAGGGGCTAATTGCTTTTTAACTAATTTATAAATAAAAGTGATTTATGTTCCTTAACAAATAACTTTTTGTAAACATTTTCTCCCCCTGATTTCTCCACTAAATGCCTTTAGTGACGTGCTCATTCTATCTTTTAGATATATACGAAACTGGGATGAAAAATGATCTCATTTAGTATCAGTTTTTACGTGTTTTCTTTGGGTAGTTTTCGCTGGAAATATGACAAAATTTTACCCAATTTCAGTGGCATTAATTGATTGATCGGTACAGGATGGGTTCCTTCTACTTGAGCCTCAATTAATATGGAAATAATAATTTTTTACGCGCAAGGAAATGAAATGAATATATCTGCCAGCTGCTGTTACATGTAATTTAAATTTATATAATCGGCCTTTTTTTATGTTTTAAAAAGAAACCTTATATATTAATTTTAAAATAAAGGCAAATATAACGCCCACGACTGGAATATTTGTCATCTCTTGGGGACGTGTGTGCTTAGTTGGGTCCTGTATAATTAATAGGTATGACATGCTGGAAAAATGTGTCACCCTCTTTGGAAATCTCACCATACTGATGACTTTATTTTATTTTATTAAATTTGGTACCCATATATCATTGTTGGAAACTAATTAACACTCGAAAAAGATGTATTTTTCTCCACTGAGAGTTATAGTAAAATTAAATGAATAATTTCTTTCCATAAAATAGAAATATCGACACGAAAATATACCTTTGAGTTTAACCAAAAATATCTATACTATAACTAGAAGAATGCTAAAACTATGAAATACTTCAATACTGAGTGTCTAGGAAACTTACCTCTGTGGAGGGTAAAATATATCAGTATATCAGGAAATATATCAGGATATACCAGGATAAAATATATCAGGAAAAAACTTAATGACTGACTAAGTATTAAAAATGGATGGAATTTGCTTTTGCTACATTAGATTTTGTGATACCCTTTGCCCAAAAATTGTAGTTGTGTTGACAAAGTGAGAGAATGGGAACTAGAAAGTGTAATAAAAAGAATAAATAAAGTTGATACTTGAAGCGGATGGTTCTTTATGAAACATCGTGAAAATAATTGTTTTGAAAAAAACATTGATCTCATTTAGATGTTCCAAGAAATATATAAAAAACACTCTATATACTAGTATTTCGGCTTATTAGGCCTTTTTCAATAGAGTAAATGTCTATTACTAAATGTTTCCAAGCGCGTTTTCGTTATTTATTTGTTTATGAGCACCTACCCCCGATTGATCCTACCATCTGGTAAAGCCGAATTTTTAGTACCTTTTCTAAGAAGGGTGAAACTGTAAAATCTATTTGATCATTCGTAGTACGGATTTATAATTAAAGATTTTTTAATTTCTAATAGCTCTAACAGCTCTAAGCGCTTTCCTTTCTTTTCACAATGCAGTATACCTTTACATTTTTCTGGTATATAAAATGATTGTTTTCTATACAATGCGTCGAAAATCCTGAATTTTTTGCGTTATTTAATATGGATTTTTATGTTCTTTTACTCTAGTTTCAATACTTCTACCGGTTTGACCCACATACACGGCATTACAATCCGCGCAGTTGATTTGGTATACCCCCGATTGTTTTAATTTATTAACTCTTTCTTTGTTGTTTATCAAAATCCTCCCAATAGTACGGAGTTGTTGACACTAAAGACCACTTAAAAATAATAAAAATTAAAATTTTTAGGTTATTCTTTACCTACCTACAAATTTTAAATAAAACACTGTCGGGTAACTAAGGGCATTGCTATTTCTAGAACATAGATAAAATATACATTCTATATGTGCTGCTATCCAGATGGAGCAGACAGCACTATAATCCAGTAAGTAAATTTTAGCAAAACAAGTAAGTCAACGATTTTCCTGTATAAAACATGCTTTTATATAAGGATTTTCTAGTTTTTATAATTTCACCGATTTGTTTTGATGATAAATATAATATCTGTTTTACGGAGTCAAAAATATTCAAGCATTAATTAATAAATTTATCCATTAAGAAATTCATAAACTTATTAGGATCATTTTAACTGTTTTATATACAAAGTCGAGTATTTTGAAATGTATATTCAATAGAAACTCAAATTATTGATATTTTTTAATATCAATGTATAAAGATTTTAATAGCTTCAAGATGTATTCTCAGTGCGGTGTGTTTATTTCATACTATTTTTAACATTGTTGTAAAGAAACATATTATAATTTATCTATTAATTTTAATATAATGTTTGTGTTCACAAGAAACAGACTAAGTTATGCGCACACAGTGTTGGTACTAATTCTTTAAATCAAAATGTAATAGAATGGAAAAATTAGAGCTAGTTCTAATGTGCAACAATTTCTTCATGAATTAATTGAATTCACCAATATCTTTGACTGTGTAAAACAGCTATAACATAAGTACTACAATGTGGGAAATTTGAATAAGTGCGGGTAATTTTTGCTGGGTAACTGTGAGTACAAACACAAATTAAGAATTTCAAGTAAATGAGAAAATACAGTTTGGTACGCGATTTCTTTGGTTACACAAAATATACAACCCAACTCCTCCCTGGCGTAGATTATTTGTTGTCAGAATTGACAAAATATTGCTATTAATTATAACTTTATTCCCAATGAAATAGGTCAAAAAAAAAAGTAAATATTTTTTCTATCTTTCAGCATGAACATGAACTTGTTCTGTCTGTTTCCATATTCTTCCAACTTCTATTGCTAATTGTTGATAATTTTCTTTTTTTCTGTATATTTTTTCCTATGTTTTGGTCAGAGGGTATTACCACATCGAAGGTGACCCTTTTCATTTTATCTGAGTGTTATATCTGGCTGGCTGGCTGGCTGGCAGGTTAGCTGGTTAGGTCCCATGATCACTTATAATATTTGTTTTCTATTATAGTTGGTGGTGAATATTGGTAGTACGCTTGAGACTCCGATTGCAGATTATGTATTATGTTAAGTACTTCGTGTTCTTTCATATGTTGTAATTTTTCGTTATTCAGAGTATTACCAGATAGTTATTTACACCATTTTCCACGTTCTATATATACCTAATATTTTTATATTTATCAATACCAATCTCCATAATTATTATTATTTAGAGAAGGTCTCGATATTTCGTCCGTTTTCCCTCCTCTTTCAAGATAATGATGGTCTCGGCAGGAGCCGAGAACTCGATGACAAACATTGTCTTGAGCTGGTGGTCGAGGAGGACTACATCAGGTTTATTGGCTCGAATCTGCCTGAGCGTGGGAAATGAGTAGTTCCAATAAATTCGGCACGTCTCATTCCTCACAACGGACTCAATATCCTCCGGAGCGTATGGCACCTCTATATCGTCTATCGTCAGAATGTTTCGTCTATCTCGTACGAGTGCCGTAGAAAGTAGTAAAGCACTCGTAAAGCCGCATTGTATCTGGATATAGGCCAAGACTGTATATACCGGACAAGAGGAGAGCAGATGCATAATTGTCTCCGGCACCCTATGGCAGGCCCTGCAGTTGACATCAGGGACCTCCATACCCATGACACGGCTTCGATAGACGAGGGTGTTAAATACACTATCCTGGCAAACTATTATGAATCCCTCGGTCTCCGACTTCAGCCCCGCTGACCTTAAAAAAGCAAAAGTCAGCCTTTCGGATAAGCCATGGTCTTCAAGGCTCTTATAGAAGAACACTTATTATTACTATTATTATTATTATTATTATTATTAATACCATTATTAATATTATTATTGTATTTTTAATATTTGGTTTTAAACGAGGTGATTCACCATATTTTCATAATTTTTCATTGTCATAGTACTTTTTCCGCAAACGCTTACAAAATGAAATATGAGAATAACACGAAGCAAGAAATTTTTGCAATATTCGGCCGCCCACGATTTGGCACAGGCGGGTTCGTGAAGAAACCGGCTGTCTAATTATTTCCGGATAAGAGTCGATTTTTTCGCCGTGGGAAATGGCGGTTCAGATAGTTCGTGGCGGTTGTGTTGCTCCCTTTCGCCTTGCCACAATTTGCGTCAGTCTCTGATCAATTGCCCGCTTTATTTATGGGTTGGCAAGAAAAACGCGATGTTCGATCCCATATATTTTAAATAAACAAAAGCACTAGCGTCGCCTATACCGCCAACTTTAATACTGTAGCGCTCCAAGATGAATGAGATTTACTTGTCACTTCCGGTCCGAGCTTTATTAACTATTTAAAAGGAAACCTATGTTAGCGACGCTTTTTGTACATTATCAAATACAACATTGACATTTGCAATCAAGAGCGGCACAATATCATGAGATATGATAAAATTTGTAAATGTAAAGGTGGACAGGTACTATAGGGTTATCACTTTTATATAGTTAATGTCTATAACTTATTTGTGGTGCGTTTTCATGATTCATAGTTTGTTTCTTTTGGGATTACACCACCTGTAAAATAACAAAAAGCAAAAAACCAGTAGTATACAAATTAAATATTCAAAGTGTAGTATCAAGGCAAACTTCTAAAGTTTGCCCCAAAAAAACCACTGTATAACGTGTGATAAAATAATATTTGATATATTAACTAAATTTCATCAGTGGTTTTTCAGTTTTATACAAATTTCTATAACATTATATGTCATATTCTAGAATATGTCTAAATAAAATAGTTATTATAATAAAATTTAACTTCTTTCAACTAGCTTTCTTCTATACGTTTCGAATTGATCCTGAACTCTTCGTCGGTAGAATGTTTGTACGATAGAACGGTGTAGTACTCTTTGTGAGTGATATCATAGTGATCAGTGCATGTGATGACAATTTAAATTAATAATGTCAATCTGAAAAAAATTACTTCTCATACAAAGAGTTCTACCGTTCTATCGTACAAACATTCTACCGACGAAGAGTTCAGGATCAATTCGAAAGGTATAGATGAAAGCTAGTTAAGTGTTTAATTTATTTTAAATTTTATTATAATAACTATTTTATTTAGACATATTTTAGAAGATATATATTATAGAAATTTGTATAAAACTGAAAAATCACTGATGAAATTTAGTTAATACATATATCAAACACTATTTGAACGGAACGGCGGTGGAACGGCAATCTACATTAAGTCAAATTACGAAGCTCGTAGTGTCTGTGTGGAGGATTTCTGCCTGGAAATGCAATTTGAGTGCAGTTGTGTTAAAATGGTATTCGGTGGTAGAAAAATATTAGTGTTAAGTGTCTATCGTCCGCCTAAAGGCGATTTTAATTTATTCTTAAGACAACTTTCTTGTGTTTTGGAATTTTCTAAGAAACATACAACTGATATATTTCTTTGTGGTGACCTTAATATTGATTACTTGGGAAACTCTAATTTAAAACATTTATTCGACGATATGCTCCTGTGCTATAACTTGCGAGTTACCTCTCTGGCTCCGACTAGAGTTACAACAAATTGCTTAGGACAATTAAGCACTAGCAAGGTTGACTATATACTGACCAATACTGATCCAAGTTATTGCATGTCTAATGTTTACGAAGCACACTTTAGTGACCATAGGGTATGTAGCTTGAAATATTAAATTCAAGTCGGGAATAGCTGCTTAGTAACAGATAGTCAAACTATTTGTAGGCAATACAGAGTCCTCTCTGATTGCAATATTAGAAATCTACAATCCGTTCTATATGCAACCGATTTTGATGTAACTTATCTAGAGGATGTTAATGAGAGTCTTAATAATTTCATGAATATTTTATATCATGCATTAGATTATACTTGCCCGTCTAAAAGCGGTTATAATAAAACTAAAACAAAGTCGAATTGGATTACTCTTGAAGTTAAGCAGTCAAGTTTTTCTCTAAAAAATTTATATTATATTTGCAAAAATGTAGGCGATCTTGCCTCTTTAGTTATCTATAGGCAAGCCAAAGCCAGACATCGTACGTTATTAAGAGAGGCTAAATTAAGTTATCACAACAAACTCATCAACAAGTCCAATAATAGAAGTAAAACTGTATGGAACATTGTTAATAAAGAGACTGGCAGAGAGAATCATAAAAGGAATATCACTCTGAATTTGGATGGCAACCGCTGCACCGACCACGGTCAACTCGCCAACGCCTTTGGCGAATATTTCGCTACAGTAACTAAAAAAAAGGTAATAACACATTTTGGCAATTCTAGGTCTAAAATCTGTACCGCCTCAGAAATACACAACCATACTTTCTTCTTCAGCCCAGTTCACGGTAACGAGGTTTTATCTGTCATAAATAATTTAAAAAACAAAAATAGCACTGGTATTGATTGCTTCACTGCAAAACTACTTAAAATTATGTCGGTTCATATAGTTGACCATGTTGCCAGGTTAATTAATTTATCTATATGCAATGGTCATTTTCCTGACGCATTAAAAAGGGCAATCGTTGTTCCTGTTTATAAGAAAGATAATCCTGAAGATATAACCAATTACAGACCTATTTCACTACTAAGCGTATTCTCGAAGGTATTTGAAAGAGTGGTTTTTAACAGAATTTTTGTTTTCCTTGATAAATATGGAATTATGACAAGTTGTCAACACGGCTTCCAAGCGGGCAAATCTAAACAGTCAGCAGCCTGCAGTCTGACCAATAGAATTCATGAGCTCCTAGACAAGGGCGAATACGTTGCAGGTATATTTTTTGACTTGACGCGTGCTTTCGATTGCTTAGATATCTCTTTTATTGCGAGTAAATTGTATAATATTGGATTCAGAGGGATATTCCTGGATTGGATTATCAATTATCTTTCAGGTAGGACAATGGTTGTGAAGGTGCATGATGCCACTTCTATCAATCATGATATAGATTTGGGAGTCCCTCAGGGATCGGTGCTGGGGCCTCTCATTTTCTTGCTATTTGTCAATGATTTACCGAATCATATCGACTCATCGACTTTGACTTTGTTTGCCGATGATACATCCTCAGTGGCTTCAGCTCGGACCCCTGAGGAACTTGTTATAGTTTGTGAACATTTTATTACGACATTTGTCAATTGGTGCAAATCCAATAATCTAATAGTAAATGTTGACAAGACAAAGATTGTTTGCTTCCGAACCCAAAGCCGAACTGATTCGGAATTATATTTTAAGTGCAACGACGTTGTATTAGAATCTTCTAATAGCACCAAATTCTTAGGAGTCTACCTTGATCGTCAACTTAAGTGGACGGAGCACATAGACATGCTTAGTAAGACACTTAATAGGTCGTTCTATGCTATATCTCGAATACGTGATACTATGCCCCTGTCTGCACTGTTGAATGTTTATTATAGTTTAGTATATAGTCATCTTTCATATAATGTAATCCTTTGGGGAAATGCTGTAAATAATGGTAGGATTTTTATAGCACAGAAGCGAATACTTCGGAGAATATTTGGTATCAGTCCCTGTCAAACGTGTAGGAGCATATTCGTCGACAATAGAATATTGACTTTCCCATGTATTTATATTTACAAGTCTCTATTGTATGTTAGAGATAATATTCATCACATTGATAAGAATTCTTATTTTCATGATTATCCTACTCGTAATTGTAATCTGTTAAGTGTTCCTTTACACAAAAGAAAAAAATGTGAAATGTCTGCAATATACCAGGGGATAAAATTATTTAATAAATTGCCACAAAAATACAAAGTGATGAATAGTTATATTTTTAAATTGTCTGTTAAAGAGTTGTTATGTTAAAGGGGTGAATGTGTGTCACACTGTATACAGGGTGTTAGTTAAACATGCGGCAAAAATTCAAGAGGTTATTCCTTGGACTATTCTAAGGATATTTTATCCTTTGATGATTTTTGAAAAAGCGCTTTATTGCGAAGATATAGGGCGAAAAAAATTTTCAACAAATCCAATTTTGGTATTTTTCACATTAATAATGTAGGTGAAATAAAAGTATGGCGTACTACACTGGACGTATCAAGTAAAATACATGTAAGAAAAAGGAGTTGTTTTTTCTTACCAACATCCCGTGATACTTCGGAGTGATTATTTTGTATGTTTTTGTATGTTGTGTTTTTGTAGTTTGTATGTGTCGCATTTGTTAAGATTGATTGACGTTTGGCTAGTTGACGTGTAAACGGTTGTTAGTGAAGTCCTCTATCATGTCTCGCTATACGAATGTCGAGATTGCTGACATGCATTTTATTTATGGACTTGCTGATGGCAATGCATTAGAAACTAGGCGACTACATTGAACGATTTCCTAACCACATTGCTCCCGATAGAAAAATCTTTCAAAGTATTCATCAACGTCTTCGAGAAACGGGAACATTGAAGCGAAGTGAAGGACCAGGAAGGCCAAGGACTGTAAGAACGGTAGACGTAGAAGAGAATGTGCTGGACATGATAGAAGAAGATCCAGGTACTTCTACGCGAAGAATTGCAAATACTTTGAATGTAAGTAATTGGACTGTTTGGAAAATTCTGAGAGATAATTTGTTGTACCCATACCACATTCAACGCTCAATTAATTCAATATTGAACATTTTTTTCGCTCTATATCTTCGCAACAAAGCGCTCTTTCAAAAATCATCAAAGGATAACATATCCTTAGAATAGTCCAAGGAATAACCTCTTGAATTTTTGCCGCATGTTTAAGTAACATCCTGTATATTACTGAAAAGGGAGAAGGTGAAGGTGTAATTTCAAAGACATTGACAACATTCGGTAATTTTCTCCTAAAATGGAGATGTAGGTATATTGTTTTGGTCTAATTCAATATATATAGTGTTCCATCAGAAAAACTTAGTTTTGGTACACCCCGTATATTTTAAGTAGGCCACGCTGTACATTTAAAAAGGTTATAATGGCACTTTATCAGTCTTATCACAATAGGCTGTCGCCGTTTTATATCTTTGTTTTTCGTAATTGTTTAGGTATCAAAACGCTATTCATGCAAACTGAAACTCGTCCAAATGGACATTTATCGATAGCTTTTATGACACAAAATTCAATTCCCTTTCGGTGAAAGGTTTCATAGAATGCACAATGGCGTTTTAATTTAAGTTCAGTGCAATGAGCAGCAGGTGTTTTGTGTCAGCGGACTGATTGACTGTCGCTGAAATTTCAACGAATATTCATTCTAATGGATACAGAGTTTTCGTAACGAGTGTTATCAGGGGTTGAAAGTCACATTTTCCTGTCTATTCCATCCGATGCAAATATGCAAACATATTTAAATTGCGCTGCAAAACATGGTTATTTTTCCTTTTATTGGACGCATTGCTAAACTTCTCGGTATGTATAGAAAATATTAGGAAATAAACCCAGTAAGGAACCGACAAAGATGGTTTTTCAAATGTAGCTTTCATAGAAGAAGTCTAATATTTGGTTAAAATATTTTCAAGATGGTGATACTCCCGGTTATACCGGAAGTAGATGTCAATTTTCTTAATTTAAATAGGACACCCTATGTATTATTTCATTTGTTCATTTTACGCATAATTTCATTTACGCATTTCATGTATTATGTCCCATAAGTCTAACCGTTTTTGAAATATAAAAATTTTTTTGTAAGAAATGACGTTTATAGGTTGAAAAATAATTACCGATTTTAACTGCACGGGAGCGTTTATTATTTAATTTGGGTTAGTTTCTATGTAGAAAGGGATCTACTTTTGCAGACTTTGTATAAATATTTTGATAATTATTAACACAGGGTGCTTAAAAAAGAACACCCATATTAATAATAATCACAATAACATCAAGTTTACTAATGACAACTAACCGCATTTTTAAATCAATCTAAGTAGTTTATATTAATAATTAAATATTTATAGACAAATACCTAACAGCATACTAAATAATAATAAGAAGTTAATGTGACAACATCTCATTCTATACATAGAGCTAATTTCACTGCAATAAATCTAACCTGCATTTACAAACATTTACGCAAAGTGACAAGACTGACAAGTGTCTTGTGTCAAGACTGTTTTGTGTTAATAAGCAATCAAGGGCAGATTTAGCTTTTCAACATGGGGGAGTATCTCAAAAAACCACATTTTTAAAAAATGTTGTGAAATTAGAAATTATCTGTGCATTTAGATAGATACGTTTTTCTTTGGACAAACATGAAATAGCAAATAGAAGTGTTTAATAAAATATCCTTAAGTGAAGTACGTTTATATTTTTTTTAACTAATTAAGTTTTTGCCTTTTGCTAATGTAAAATTTGAATTCATGGTAAATCCGCCCTTGATAAGCATTAACTTTGCCTTTTATAATAGGGAACACCTTAAATTTTTACCTTATTGTTATCGCAATCGTCATACTGAGCACGCGCAGTGCCAAAAATGATACTCTTTTTGGAACTGTACACGCTCAGAATGACGATAACGACTTGCTAAAATTTAAGGGGTTCAAAATCTCCCTAATGAATTCGATAAGTAACCATGCCATAATAAAATTTTATATAATTATTGAGATTACTGACATATAAATACGAAAAATTTCGCATTAAATTATTTAATATTTCAGAAAAACGTTCTCGATCTGTTAATTGGTAGGGAAAAAAAACTGCTGCCATTTCTGTCAGATTTTTAAGTTATTGTAAAACATACCCAAACTGATAACTAGTGATTTAACATCATTCTAGCGTTAACATGCATTTAAATTGTATTATTAATGCAGTTTTCACTAGTTACATTCTAGTCACATTTTAGAACATTCTAAGTTTTATTATTAAGGCTGGAAGAATTTAAATTGAAAAAACAAGTCAATGTTTTCAAATATATAATTTTATAATTTTATCTTATTTAGCATAAAAAATAAGGCAAACTTTGCATAGTTGTCTATATTCGCGCGGTACTACATTCTGAGCGAGCCCTTTTAAAAATTCGACCCATCAACCCAAAGTTGTAGATCCCACTGTATAACCTCAAAACAAGCTCTAAAAGATAGTATAGGTTTCATCTGGTTAGATGGGGTACGGCAAAGGCCACCTACCCCTAGAAAGAAGCAAATTAGGCCGGCGATTTTACTCCACTTGTCATCACAGGAAAGGGTATCCTGTCAGCAAGCTAAATATTTTATATGTAGTAAAATTCTAGAGCGGAACTATATCCAATTGAGGAAGGGCTTTCATAATTGTTATGCATGAGGGCTAGGCCTGGCTGAGATTATCAACTTCGTAATAGGTTTATAATCGGTAATAATTTGTTTCTAGTCCCCCGTTTTTGCTGTATCCAGATTAGCTCTAAATCTGAAAGGTGGCAATTACTATATGTATAATTGACTTCAGGGACGTACGCGGCTTTTTTTTGGGGTGGGGATATTTTTGTCTATTCACTTTTTGAATTAAATAAATATAAAATTAAGATCCCAGGTGAAAGTTTTTAAATGTTTCAATTTGTATGAACAAAATGCGTGCATACCATTATGTCAGATATAGAAAATAACTAAAAAATACTACAGTTCCTAAGAACATTTATTCTAAATAATTTCGGGATCTTTTGCCGCTAGACACTATAGCATCTATTCCCTCAATCGACTTTGTGCGATTACGTAAGTGAAAATATGTATTTAAAATTAACTAATTAGCTAATTATATTTTTTTAAGAACGAAAATTGCTTCAAGACTGCTATGTTCAGTGTTAAGAATTACCTAATCTTCATTGAGCATATGTATAGGAAAATTAATACGTTTGGAAATAATTATTTGGTATACAGGGTGTTTTACGGTGACCACCCATTAGAATATGTCAGAGACTACTTAGATTTAGGGAGTGAAAATTTGGACACTTAAGTATTTGAGTATGTTCTCTTGAAATAAAATGATAGCGTCCTCGTGACACTTCCGGTTATACCGGAAGTTGCCGTTAACTTTCTTATTTTAAATGGAACATTCCATATATTATTGCATTTTTCGATTTTACGCCTTATTTTAGGAGTACTTTCATGAAAATTGAAAAGTTTTGAGTTTTGAAAAAATTGATTTTTTTAAAAATTGCTGAGAATTCGTATAGGGAAGTTTTATGAAAGTCCTCCTAAAATAACGCGTAGAATCCAGAAATTCAATAATATATGGAGTATTCTATTCAAAATAAGAACGTTAACGACAACTTCCGGTATAACCGGAAGTGTCACGAGGACACTATTATTTTATTTGAGGATTGCATACTCAAAAACCTGTGTCCAAATTTTCACTCTTTAAATCTAACAGTCTCTGACATATGGGTGATCATCGTGAATAATATAATTAATGCTTTTAAATTTCTGAAATAATTTTAATTATTATTATTATAACACATTTATTCTTATAATACTATATTCTCGCGAAGCTGCAACCATTGTAAAGCTTACAGCGCCTGTTATAAAGACGCTTCAAGAAGGAAAACGTATTACATTGTTAACTTAAATGTTTGATGTATGTATTAAAGAAGAAACTAAATAAAGAGGTGCGAATAGTGATGAAATCGCAGCTGAGCGTATTGTTAATATTTAATAGCCCGGATGCGTAATCCCATTTATACACTATACTACAGACGGAATATGCAATCTAGCCAAAAAACGCTGTTTCAACTAAAAATTGAAACATAAATGTTATTAATCAGCAATTAATCAGCTAACAATTTTTGGTCGTTGTAGTTCAATTTTCGTTCTTCCTAGTGGCCTTTATGTGTGGACAAATATATCTAACAAAGGTGTATTTAATTTAATTTACTGGAATGTAATCAGGTAGGTATTAGGTTTCTTCAAATTGTTGCATTTGAAGAAACATCTGCAGTTTGAAAAATGAAGAAGATAACAGTGCTGTTTGTTATAAGAAATGCAAAAAATACGAAAAAGTATTGCTTTTCCTGTAATCCTGCTGATACATTTATCGTAGTAAGTAGCTATGCTAGTAAGTTTATAGTATGCAAAGTTTTCTGGCTCCACACAACTCACTTGTTGACAACCAAGTGTGTCCTGTAGTATGTAGCTTCGCTTTAAACTGAAAAGTATATTTTAACTAAGAATCTAACCAGATTTAACTTTTTTTTTGTCAAATCATTAATTTCTTCTGCTTGAGGAAAGCTTATATGTAATTTCACTGATTTTCTAGACATCTATCATGTAGTTTTCTCATATTTTCGAATTAATTGTTCTGGTGCATAACTAACTCCAAACTCCCACAATAACCGACTGCTTGCTTACCTTATAAACCGCTGACATGTGGTCAAGCTACAAGTGCATCAAGGATGCATAACTTTCTGCAAGCGGGACAAAACAGAATCTAACGACAATGACCCACATGGGGATAGGCATTACGCATCCGGAACCCAGTCGGGGGTGCCCTACTTCCGCAGCCGACATGTGTACTGCGCGCGGAGGAACGTAAACCCAAATAAAGTAGACCGTGATCGGGATTTGTTCAATCGTGGTTTGAAATTTGGTATTAGGGACACAGAGTGAGCCACACGCGTTTTATTTCCCATTTCCCTACACATAATTATATACAATTGGTTATAAACTATTTTGTTTTTTAATGGAAAGAGAATATTGCAAGGATAATACTCCTCATATAGTTTTCAACATAACATCAAAACACTATACTGCACTCGACACACGTTTCACCAACCAAGTTTCATCATCATCCAAGCATCATCTGGAGATGATTAAAACTAAACCTATGCTAACACTGTGTCCTATTTATAACTAAACCAAAGTCTACATACTATTGCAACAGGTTCAGTGAACTGTGATTTACTGACCAATAAAGCAGGCAGTATGGGATTGGCCCTCATTGGCTGTCACTATTCATACTATTTTTACACTTTACAATTTCCAAACTCTCAAATGCATCCAGCTGTCTGGAATTTGTTACATTCCTAATTAGTCTTAAATTGATACTATCTATTTTATGGTTGTTCTCAAACATAAAAGCAAGTTGGGCGACACTAGACTTATTTGTTCTACCATATTTGAGATGAGCCCTATGTTTCTTGAATCTAGCTTGAATTGACCTTCTAGTTTCTCCAACATACTTTTGATTGCAGTCTTTAAAGCTAATTTCGTAAATCCCTGGCTTTTCATTATATTCTATTTTGTCTTTTTGGATTGCCTAGCCTAGAAATTTGGAAAAAAATAGGGGATATAGCTACGAGTAATGGATATCCTTTAAGTTTAATTGATAAAATAATTAGGAAACGTAAATAGAGACACTTTGAAATTCCTCCAATTTTCAAAATGAAAGAGAAAATCTAAAATTCATATCTATTCCATACGATCCTTGATCCACCCGTGGTGGTTTTGGTAAGGTTTTTAAAGATATAGGTGTGTCAGTATTTTACTCATCTGAAATTAAACTTTTAGGTTCATGCGTGATTTTTGAAAATACACAATATTTTGAGCCACTGAATACGAATCTGACCTCAATATCATATCTATATGTTTTGAGCCACTAAATATGAATCTGACCTCAATATTGGTGACCCACGTCAAGATTTTGTCTAAATTCAAACAAAAAAATCCTTTAAATTGCCGAATTTGTTAACCTAATATCAGGAATATGATAAGACTAGTAGGAAAAAATGTCCAAAGTATGGATACACATCCTAAGACCCTGACCTGATACTTTCTTATATGGACCTATATTATCAGAGATGGAGAGTCGATTCATGTAATTCGAATTAAAATAAAAAAGTATGTTGCTGAGATTCAGCTCAATTATTTTAATTTTAGGTTTAGTCCTCTCCACCCTGATGTTAATTTCGTAAGCAAAAAATATTTTGACATGCTACGGAAAACTAGTTTTTGAAATAAATACTTTTAATATCTGATTGGAGTTGGGTTCGAGAACGTACTGTTAATTTTTTAAAATATATAGTTGTTTCTAACCTGATCTGTAGTCTAATAGAATTAGCCTATTCTCGTAGAAACATCAATAGAGCAGCTCTCGACGGGTTACTCCAGGCTCTCATTCTTTGGATCGGTGGGATGATCAGAGCACTCTGGAGCGCAGGGAAATCGCACGGGACAGCCGGGATTATTCTGATACGGTTTCAAGGGGTGCGTCAGATGCAATCCCAAGATCGAGATACGGAACGAAGAAGATGCTGATCGGTTTGGTTTTGATTTGAATGAATGAGATGATGATAGATTAGAACGGAAAGGAAATGAAATTTGGATATTTTACAATGTCTTTTATTTAAATTAAAACCAATAAGATGCACTGGACTCCTATCTATCTATCTATCTATCTATCTATCTAGTTGAATATTCGCGGAAGAAAACATATCAATTGTGTTTAAATGTTTTCTTTGAGTTAAATTACCATTGACAAAACTCAATTAATTTATTAAACATGATGTAGTTCCTGAGGAAACACATGAAAACAAAATAATAAAAATTATGCCATTATTCCGAAACATGCAGCAAATGCATTGATGTTTCGGTTTCTACTTCTCTTCAACAGTAAGAGGAACAAAAGATCCGAAACCTCAACGTCTCTAATGGTGTTTTAACGAGTCTAATACAGTCTACATATTTACATTATGAGTAAAAATACACATAACAAATAACAAATAATATGAAAGGAATTTTTATCCCATATATCTAATAGAAAGTTATTAGAAATATATTTAATACAGTCGCGCGGTAATAACGAGATCTTTATTTCAATACTGCTTCACGTTATGTTTTTCACCAAATGGTAGTTATTAGAATGAACTAAACCGAGTGCCTTGTTTTGATGATACATTTTTCTTCTAACTTAAATTGTTTTCAAATCCAAATGAATTACTAGAATTCAGAAAAGAGGAAACAAAGTAAGACTGTAATGGTTTGTTTAAGACTAATGTGTAAACTTTTTGTACTGACGCTCAGCTTGAGTTTATGACATACCTATATGCACTTTATTTTCATATGCATATTATATTATTGTCCTTGTCACTCTAAAAAGAGAATTTTCAATTTAAACAATATTTCTAAACGTTATATCCTTTTCAGGATTATTGTCGGTTACACCCAAGACATTATATAAAAGGGATATAGCACCGTACCTTAACTCTGCACAGTTAAGCTTAGCACTAAGCTTATTAAGGGTTCTCTTATTAAAATGCGTACATGCGCATGCTCAGATGTCAAAATAAAGAAAACCTAAATCCTGCTTCACCTTATAAGTCATCCAATAACTGTTAGCAAAACTGTATACAGAGTGTGCTCACAATTGGTGATGCATGTATTGGGATCTCGGAAACTATAAGAGATAGAAAAACGGTCAAAGGGGGAAAGTTTTGGACAATTTTGTTTGTAATCGAATGCCGTTTTTTTGCGATTTTATCTCTTTTGGTTTTTGAGATATTTTGAAAAAACTAAAATGATGCATTTTGGAAAATACCCTGTAATTTCTTTATTTGAAACAGTTTTTAGATTCTGTAAAAACTTTCTTGGGGCAACTTTTTACGCAGAAAACGCCTGTGTAGTCTGATTTTATTTGCAACGTTTCGGTTTTTTGGAACCATCATTAACTTTGTTTTTTCATATGGGTGGCATATTGAATCTTTACGGTTTTGGAAAGCCTCTTTTCTTAGCTTTCTAATGATGTATCACAATTAGTAAAAAAAGGTTAGGTTATGGTTAAAAAATCAAAAATTATTATTTTGTTATAAATTTGGCAACGTCGCACAGTAAAACAGTGAAATTCTAGGTCATATTAAATTTAATCTCTATCACAAAAAAGCATTAAAATATTTGCTGAAAGTTTTTACCATGTAACAAAAAATAAATTTACAAAAGCCGTAAGTTTGAATAAATACATCAACTAATAGTTTTCAGATGTCACCTAAAAATAATTTAATCATTATGTATAAACGTAATGTACGTAAAAAGTTGCCCTAAGAAAGTTTTTACAGAATCTAAAAATTGTTTTAAATAAAGAAATTACAGGGTATTTTCGAAAATGCATCATTTTAGTTCTTTCAAAATATCTCAAAAACCAAAAGAGATAAAATCTCAAAAAAAACCGGCATTCGATTACAAACAAAATTGTCTAAAACTTTCCCCGTTTGACCGTTTTTTTATCTCTTATAGTTTCCGAGATCCCAATACATGCATCACCAATTGTGGACACACTGTATATGTGTTTCTATTTATTTGCCTCGTTAGTGTCGTTTTTATTTTATATTTTGTTTCTTCTTTCATGGATTATAATAAATTATATAAATTAAAGATATATTTCTCGAATCTTAAATATAAACACATTGGCACAACGAAAAATGTGTCTGAAATAATTGGGGTCGTTGTTTCTGTTGAGGACCCGCATGAATCCTTTTATTCCATTAATTTATTTAAATAAGTACTTATATTGATTTTATTTAATACAGAGTCCTTTTACTGCAAAATTTAAAAGTTGCTGAACTTGTAGCTGCAACTATGGGGTCTGTGTAAGTACTTCCTGTTTCTTGTTGTGTCTTAAGTGTCTTAAAACTTTGTTTTTGTAACCTCTCGGTTCATTTACAGCCATCTTCAGATAAACTTTTTGCCCTTAATGAAAATTTTACCAGAAAGAAAAGAAAAGGAAAAACCCCTTAATTAAGTTCTAACACTGACCGAATTTCCAAAACTAAATAAAATCAGTGCTTGCAAGAAAAGTGTATTATACATAAATGATGTATAAATTTCCTTTGGACACTCTCAACTGACTTGACATTACGATCATAAATAGGATTCCAAACTAAAGAGCAGTTTGGAGAGGACGTAGACAGCATAAAATTTTATTAATACATCTATATTGCGAAAGCCTTGACTCAATCTATAGACAAATCCCAACATTCTAATAATAGAGGGCGAAACCATCTCATCTCAATACGATACGAAAAACTTAGTTTATTGCCAAAAAAGGCTCGAAGATCTTTAATGATGTCAACTTGTTCAAGAACCTGATGGGCTCTATATAATTTGATAAAACATCGGCACGTATAGTTTTACATGAAAAAATTATAACATTGCACTTAGAAATGTTTAAATAAAATTTTTTTATAAAACAAATTGATAGATAGATTAAATATAAAACATAATAGATTAAATATAAAACATAATATAAAACAAAGATATGCAAAAAGTTAGAAAGATACAAATTTACACGAAATAAATTGCAAAATATATCACCGTGCGGGTGAATTTCCATTAGCAGTTTTCGGATAGAAATCACCCCCAACTTATTCACTGCTGCAAAACAATGCATTATCGCTAAAAAGTTTCACGCCAAGTTTTAGAGAATAGAAGGAATATTTAATTATGAGAACAAAGAGTGTCCGCAAAGTTACTTGCTTAAAAATTTTTACCGTCGGATTAAAAAGCCCGGAGATAAGAAATTATTTTTGGCATCTAGGGATGTTACAGGGAAATACTGCAATCCTTTTAAAGTTAAGCCATAATACCATAATTTTTGGGGAAATCAAAAGTTATGAGCATGCATAATGGAGTGGCCGGAAGTTTCAGTATACAGGGCGCCCTATTTCTTAACCCGTTGCATGGGTAACTTTTTTATTAGTAGAGATACAAAAACGCTTAAATGAGCAAATTAGTGCAGTTTCGTATTAGTAATTCTACGGTAAGGCGAAAAATTATATACGGGGGAAGGTTGAAAAGTTATTGACAAAAAACGAAAAATCCAACTTTTCTATTATCCCTCGTAGCTCGTTCATTTGAAGAGTTAGAGAAAAATGCTTCACATGTTTTTTGCAGTATTTTTCATATAAAATGACATGCACTTACTACTTTTTATATATCTCTTAAAATGGTTGAGAATCACAGTAAAATATATTTTTTTTAAATGTAATGGATAGGTGGCTGTGACATTAACCGAAAGTCCCCTTTTTTCTCTTTCAGATGATATAACATAGTCCATATTTTATCCTTACAAAAGTAATAATAATCGTTGTTTTTAAAGAAAGTTTATTGTCACATCAAGAATGCTATGGAAATAAAACAAAAAATAAGATTCCTGATATTTTTAAAAACGTCTAGTTGGCATTTAATTATTGACAGATCATAAGTGACATTTTTAGTTTTTGTTAAGTAGTTTATTGTTTATTATTAATACTGCATACAAAATAATAGTATTACAAATATGTACACCAACGAAGAGAAAAATGATATGCTATTTTGTTATTATAACCAAAATCGAGATGCACAAGCTGCAGCGAATCTTTATTTTGAAACTTACATGGAACGAAGACAACCCCATCATAGAATATTTACACAGCTGGAAAATAATATACGATTATACGGTTCTTTTTCAAAGCCTAAGGATGAAAGAAACTTTAATGAAGACACTGAAATAAATGTTTTGGCTTATGTAAATTTTAAACCTGATTCTTCAACTGCAGAAATTGCACATCACTGCAACACTTCCAAGGAAACTGTAAGAGCTATTTTAAAAGGTAACAATTTAAAGCCTTATCATTATTCCATATGCAATACTTTATATCCAGCTGATAATCAAAGAAGGATGACATTTTGTCGATGGTACATTTCAAAATGCGAAGAGGATCTAGACTTCTGGAAAAAGATTTTATTCAGTGATGAAAGTAGATTTACCAACAATGGTATTTTTAACCGCCATAATAACATAATGTGGTGCCGAGAAAATCCACATCTTGTTTCTGAAAGAAGAAATCAACGTCAATTTGGGATAAATGTGTGGTGTGGAATTTTTTGTGGCAAAATTATTGGCCCATATTTTTACGAAGATAATTTGAATGCGAATAATTACCTTCATTTTCTAAGGAATACTCTAACAGAGGAATATTTAAATGAATTACCACTTCATATTTTTAGAAATCTTAAATACTTCCAACACGATGGAGCACCTGCGCATAATTCACGCGAGGTAAAACAATATTTACATGAACAGTTTGATAATGTTATAGGAAATAGAATGGATATCGACTGGCCAGCGGAACACCTGATTTGACCCCCTTAGATTTCTTTCTTTGGGGGTTATTGAAAGATAAAGTTTATGTGACAGCTCCTCTAGATATAGAGGATCTAAAAGTCAGGATTCAAGATACAATTAGAAGCATACATGGACATACAATAAATAATGTTTTAAGAAGTATCCAGAAACGTTGCTTACTATGTATCCAACAGGATGGTGGTCATTTCGAACATTTACTTCAATATAATTAATTAATTAATAATTTCTGTTCTCAAAACATTCTTTTGTTCCATAATCCATAGCATTCTTGATGTGACAATAAACTTTCTTTAAAAACAACGATTATTATTACTTTTGTAAGGATAAAATATGGACTATGTTATATCATCTGAAAGAGAAAAAAGGGTACTTTCGGTTAATGTCACAGCCACCTATCCATTACATTTAAAAAAAATATATTTTACTGTGATTCTCAACCATTTTAAGAGATATATAAAAAGTAGCAAGTGCATGTCATTTTACATGAAAAATACTGCAAAAAACATGTGAAGCATTTTTCTCTAACTCTTCAAATGAACGAGCTACGAGGGATAATAGAAAAGTTGGATTTTTCGTTTTTTATCAATAACTTTTCAACCTTCCCCCGTATATAATTTTTCGCCTTACCGTAGAATTACTAATACGAAACTGCACTAATTTGCTCATTTAAGCGTTTTTGTATCTCTACTAATAAAAAAGTTACCCATGCAACGGGTCAAGAAATAGGGCGCCCTGTATACACTGAAAAAGAAATTCTTTGAATTGTTTGTTTCATCGAATTATAGAAATATTATTAAATTGAACATATTATATTAATTAAAAATTTAAGTTTATTATTTTCATTTACATATCAAAAATTATGTTGAATTATATAATTAAAGGAAGTTCCATTTAAGGCACTGAATTTGCAATGCAAAATCTTTACTTCAGACGCAACTATTAGCGTTCAAAATCGTTCTCCAATAAGTAGTATACACCGTATCTACCTGCAAAATCTTCTCAGCCATTCTTTTCTTAGATGAATTAATATTTAAATTGACTTGCTAGGAGCACTGCATTTCAAGTCCTGCGAGACAAAAGTATGTATGTCTTGCTGCAGTTTTGTTAGTTGTGAACAAAAGTCGTGGCTCTGGTTCTATTATTTATGTATTCAAAGAACTACGAGGACTTACTACTTGGACAAAGTTCTGAGATGTGAAACTAAACATCCCAAGTGTCTGCGTCGGAAAGATTTCACTACAGTGTTGTCATTTTATGTTTTATATATTCTATGAAGTAATTATTATTATTATTATTATTATTATTAGTATTAGTATTATTATTATTATTATTATTATTATTATTATTATTATTATTATTATTATTATTATTATTATTATTATTATTATCATTAAATTCTCACTTTTGAAGTGGTCTTTTATTCTGAGATGACGGGCAATACCAAGTCGTCTGAGAGTCTATTGCTTGAATTGAGGAATGATCGTACTATATTACAGGTTTTATGACAGCTTTTTGTACGGTTGTGTGAATGCTTGGATTAAGGTTGAGTTGCTTGAGATGCTCGATGAAAATGTGCGAGATGATGCCTGTGGTTGAGATGATAAACGGTATAATGATCACTTTTTTCTGTTTCCATACTCGCTGAACTTCTATTGCTAAATATGTGTACTTTGTTATTTTTTCATTATATTTAGTTTGGATGTTGGTATCATTTGGTATGGATATGTCTATCAAGCAGGTGATTTGTTCTCTTTTATTTTGGAATACTATGTCAGGTCTATTGCATGTTATTGTTTTATCAGTGTGGATTTCAACGTCCCAGTATAATTTGTATTCATTGGTATCTATGATTGTAATTGGGGAGTATTTGTATTGAGTATATGGTTCTTCATCGGTGCTGAGTTTATATGTGTTGGCGAGTGCTTGGTGAATAATTTTTCCTGCCATGTTGTGTCTTTCAGTGTACTCTGTACCTGCCAAGATTTTGCATCCGCTAGTGATGTGGTCTATGGTTTCTTTAAATTGATGACATCTTCTACATGTATCGGTGTAAATGTTTGGCTCCTTTATAATGTATTTTTGGTAATTTCGTTTGGCTACGACCTGGTCTTGTATTGCGAGGAGAAATCCTTCCGTCTCAGGGAAAAGGTTCCCAACATCGAGCCATTTATATGAGAGTTCTTTTGATATGTGGTCACGTTGTATGATCTGTGTTTTCCATGTATTTGTTTTGCTTCCCAGGTATTAATTGTTTCTTCTATGTGTTGTGTTGGGGTGAATGTGTCTGATGGATGATTGGTTGTGGATAAATCAAGTGGTGTGTAATTTTTGTCAGCTTTACATACTGCTTGATGAAGGGCCGTTTGTTTGCTGCTGAAGAATTTCCGAAGTTGTTGAATCTGGTTTATGTGTAGTGCTTGTATATCTATCATGCCTCTTCCTCCTTCTTTTCTGCTTATCGTAACTCGTTCTTTACAAGAGTTGGTATGGTGTTTTCTGAATCTGGTAAGCTCTGCTCTAGTAAGAGTGTGGATATTTTCTAGGTCTGTTTGGGTCCATTTTTTTATGCCAAAGGAGTATGTGAGTATTGGGACTGCAAATGTATTGATGGCTTTAAACAGGTTTCGAGAATTGAGTGGAGTTTTTAGTATAGCTAGTAATCTTTGTTTGTATTGGTTTCTTAATTGTGTTTTGATATATGTGTGGTTTATCCTGGTGTTTTGTTGGAATCCAAGATATTTGTACGTTTCGTTTTCTGTCATGTTGTCCAATATGTCATTATTTATGGTTTCTTCTTCTTCGCTGTCTTTCCATTTACCTTTCTCTATATGCAGTACTTTACACTTATTAATACCAAATTCCATTTGTATGTCGGTTGTGAATGTTTCTGTAACCTTAAGTAGCCCTTTAAGTTGGTGTTTGGGCGTAGAGCTTTATATCATCCATGTAAAGTAGGTGGTTGATTTTATGTTGTGTTATTTTTTGATGCTTTATGTTAAAGCCATATTTGGAGTCGTTAAGTGTATTTGAGAGTGGGTTTAGACACATGCATTATTATTATTATTATTATTATTATTATTATTATAATTATTATTATTATTATTATTATTATTATTATTATTATTATTATTATTATTATTATTATTATTATTATTATTATTATTATTATTATTATTATTATTGTTGTTGTTATTATTCCGGCTCAATATCGGTTCAAATAATGAACCGACATGATTCTCTAATGGGCATTGTGAATGTTAGCGGGCACTATGGTGTGTTTCTCACCCCTACTATTATTGTTATTATTACTATTATTACCAACTTGTAAAGCATTATTATGGGTATAACTTTTCAAAATAACATCCGTAATAAAAAATCAAATTGACTAAAAGTAATTTAGCCTTGTATAATAAGATCTTGGACTGCCGTAAACATGTAGTCCCTATAGAAATAGATATAATGTTCTGCATCGCCTTACTGTCAGTGTACGGAAAAAATTGCTTTCGCACTAGAAAATAACATTTATTGGATCAACTGTACTAAATTTTCATCCGTTGCACTACGTGAATTTATAGTTGCTTTCCTACTACCCTGGATGCTATCAAGTGCTCGTCCATTAAACATGTTATTTCCGCCTATCCAGTAAAACATCTTTATCTCTTGACAGTTAAAAGTGAACACATGTATTTTCCAGATGTCTAATGTGGTCATACCTCTGATAGCAATATTATTCTTTTTATTGGTATATTTGAGTTCATTTCGTATATATAGAAAGAATTATTCTACACATTTCCCAAATATTTTCCATTTCTGTTGGTGTTGTAATAATATTGTCGTTTTATTATACATTTCAAAATATCGCGTGGTCCAAAAAAACAGCAATTTCTATTTATTTCTTCAATGAAAAACAAAAAAGAGGATTAGCCAGATATATGGACAAACATATATCGCAATCTTATTCAATAGTAATTTTTTTTTCTTAAATATCCTGAACATGTACAAACTGTAAAACATCGTCTCAACGGCTTTCTTGAGTCAGGAGAATGTTTACAACCACTCATATATTGCTGTCATTCAGACCAGCAGTATATGCTTTTAGTTCGAATTACCTGCTCTAGAAAAGAAACACTTCAACGAGGACACCAAATAAAGATTAAAAACAAAATAAAACCAACCCATATAATAAAATTAAAATAGGAAATTGAAATTAGGTAAGAAAACACTTTTCTGGATATTTATTCTATCACTAATCTAATTTAATACTTATGTAAAACCATTATTATTAGCTACTAGGTAACCTTGAAAAAGTCCGAAAACTCGGATAAAACGTAGGATATTTTGTGCATGTATCTGGCTGAAAGTCCTCTTGTTTTTTGTTTTTCATTGAAGAAATAAATTGGCCAAAACTTGGCCAATATCATAAGCAATTTCTATTTTTTAAATATTTACCAAGTTTCAGTTGGGTTGCTTAAAAATTAATAGTACCAGCGCCATCTCTTGCCGATGCCAGGTACTTATTATACAAGCCTTATAATAGAGAACAGTTCACTGTTTTTTAAAAACTGAAAGTTCATTAGATCAGGTTTTTAAAAAATGTAACTTAGAAAACTGAATCCAAAATATTCTTAAATGTTAGATATCGATTAACTATATAATTTGTCATTTCAAAATATGCTAATAGTTTTTATATATTAGGTAATTGTAATATTAATAATGTAAATTTCTCTTAGTAGAAAAGAAGACTTTAACTTTTCAAATGATTCAAAATAAAAATAGGGAAAAAATGTTCCTAAAAATTACTTGTGAAGAGCCCAATTTCGTAACCCGAGTAATTTTCTATAAAGAGATTGTATTGTTTAATAGGAAATAATAAATCTGAAGTATTCTTTAAAACACATTTACAAGGTGTCTCAATTAAAGTACGATAGGGACCCACTTTATTACTTTTCAAACTGAATTTAGTTTCAAAGTAAAATGGTATAAAATTTCGACTTATTACACTTAGTTTGTTATAAGATGTATTAACTTACTACACTTTTAGGCGGTAATGAACTAATTGCATTACCAACTGAATTATGCTTTATACAGAGCTTTTTTTCATAAATATTTATTAAAATAGTCTGACTTACTTAATGTTAAAAACTCGCTACAGGAAATTAAGTTTCCAACCTTGTTTCCCCCATCCTGCACGATACTCCAGGGTCACGTGTTCAATACGATTCCAGTCCGATTAAGTCATCTCACTACCTCAAATATTATATAACGCTGACATTATGGAATTGACGACAAACCAAATGGGTGGAAACATCTGCAACAGATCTCCTGACCGATGAACCGTATAGTTTAAAAGGATACGTTATATTTAGGTTCTTGGACTTATTATATATTTAGGTTTTGTACTTGGATATTGCTGATAAAAATAACATTGCAGATATAAGGGACCAGAGCCCAGCTCTCTACACCTAAAAACAAAAAATATTCTAGAGTTAACGAAGATAGTTATAAAATTCCATCGATGGAAATCTCGAGGAAGGTTTTTCAAAATTTAGGTATATAGGAAACGGAAAATAAATTGTAGAAATCCGTAAAGGATTTGGTGACTATAGTTTTTTGGCTGCATATTATAGGTGTAATCAGAGTAAATCATACGAACTGAAACTAAAAAAAAAAACAAGAGAACACACTTTGTGTTCTCCCATTTTTTTTAACAATTTAACAATATATATTATTTTGAATATTTTATGAATATATCCTTAGATAGGTATTGCTTTACATATCTATCTTAAGACCACATGCATGCAGTAGTATGTGAAAGGGTTTAATTTTTTTAAATCTTCTATTTTTACTGGAATATACAATTTCACAACTAGATGGAAATAATTAGGAAAGAAAATGAAATCTACTTTTATTGATCACACCCTAAATAATCCATCTGACGAATCAAAATATTAGGTCCCGGGTACACAGAATTATTTTATAATGCCAGAATTGACCTAAATTGATTCGGTGGTCAGGAGAGAACATAAATGTATAAAAACCAATTGTGTTTCCAAGCAACCAAACCAAACCAACTCAAAAATGAGAATCCCGCCATAAAAACGGATTCCACAACTTTATTCTGTGGCTGCAATGCCCCTGGAAATAACCGGAAACGACTGACAAAGATATTTAGTATTGAATACAGAACATAAAAATATGCGAAAACGCTCGATTTTTAGCAGATTATTTAAAAAAATTCCGTTATTTTATTCGCCATATCCGACTATCTAGAGCTCATTAATCGATTCAACCACGCAGTAAACTGAATAATCTCCAAAATGCGCTTGTCCAAGTGTATCCTAAAAACATACCCAACGATAACAATTTTGTTGTCCAGTAATAAATCATTGCGATGAGGGAAAAAGTCATCATAAATGACGGTGATCTGGCATACCTCTAAAATACATCAGCGAAGTTTCAGAGAACAGGGCGGGGATTGAGCCGTTGATGAATGACCGTAGACTAAATGACAAAGAGTCAGCATAGAAAAGAAATGTACACAGAAAAAATTTAAAAATGGGTCTGTTATTTGTTTAGTAATTATTACTTTTGGCATTTTTATTAAATAAATTTCCCGGTCAATGGCCATAATACCGGCCATAATAGACCGGCCGGTCTATTATGGTCTAGGGTCTGTCCCCAACTCCGGCACTGTCAATATTGGTAGCTATGGGCTGTTTGTAGGTATTAGCAAAGTTTACGTAGGTTTAGTAACGTACAACTGACTTGTAAAAATGCCTGGTATATTGTACTGTAGGTAGTTATCCCTTGGGCAATATATGTAACCAGAGACATATATGTATATGTCGCTGATGTAACCGAATATTTAAAAAAAAATGTCTTTTACAATATTCCTGTGAAATTTGTAGCAATTTTAGCAAATAGACAAACCATGTTTTGTGATCTTAAATCCTATAGTAGGGAAACATTAAGGGGATCAGTTGTACCCTTTAGAAATATCGTAGAATTTATCGTACTATTAGAAGATATTTTTATTAGTAAATTTGAGGAATTAATTTGCTATAAAATCATTGAAAAAAAACACTAAAAAAGCATTTCGTAAATATACATGTACAAACTTTTCTTTGGGCTGTTTTATTAACTTTTATAAGTGAACCCGTATTTATTTTACAATAAAATTTGCTAATCAAACTATAACAACTGCGACAGCATCACGTAGAGTTCAAAATTGTAATAATATTCAGGTCACTCCATTTAAAATAACGAAGATGACATCAACTTCCGGTATAACCGGAAGCGTTAAGTGGACGCGATTATTTTAGTCGAGAAGGGCATGCCCGAAAACACTATTGCCCAAATTTTCAAAATTAAAATCGAAGTAGTCTCTTAAATACGTGTAATGTCTCGTCACCGTGGGACACCCTGTATATAGACGTTTTTTAGGAATTAGCGCAACTAATAACAAATGAAATCCTTAATATGAAAAATATGGCACGAAAAAGATTATCTTGACGTTTATTGTCCTAATTACAGAAAAAAACTGGAAATTTTAACGTGCGGTTAGAAGAATAAATTTATTTAGTGGTGTGGTATTGAATAAAGTTATTTGTAGTAATGAATATCCAGAGCCATACTGAATATTAATGAAATTCGTACTAGACCAGGCAAATCTTATGTTTTCAATGAAGTTTAAGGGGACATTTATTTTCCAATGGGAATCGATAGATTTTATGTTCAGGAACAAATATATAAAAATCCCAAAAAATCCGTTGTGAGCTAAAAACGTCCGTCATCTTGAAAAAACATGGCCGCCCCTTCAAAATTTTTGAAAATGAAATATCTTCTTATCCCTTGGAGCAATTTTAACATTTTTTTTTATTTTTACAGGATTTTAAGCTTAAAACATTAGAAAAAAATTATATTCTAATTTAGATATAACCAAGAATATAAATTTCCTAACAAAAAAGGAAACGATTTTTTTTAAATTTTTTTGACTTCCTATATTTAACTTTTTAATATCACTAACTAACTTTACAATCTAGTTAACTACAAAAACTCAGTCATTTAAAAGATCCTCGTACATATATATTTTTTGGCAGCCATTTCTACATTTACAGTCACGATATACACACAGAAGATAGGACGTTGTGCGAAGTGGGCGATCCTTAACATGACGAGTTACGTCACTCAGAGAGTGCTTTTCGTTACGGGAATACATACGCATTTTGTGCATTTTTCGCAAAAGTTTGTTATGGTTCGTTTTATAACTTAAATATATAAAATGTCTCAATTTCGCAAAGCTGAGCTGTTAAACACATTATTCTTACTACAAAATTTATTCCTCTGAATTTCGGGAGAACTGTACAATATAGAGTAAAATTGTACATACACTATTTTGTAGAGCACAAAATATACTACAAGAAAGACTATGGGAGGGTATTATATACACAAATATAAACACAACACAAGTTTTAAAAATGTGGGGTTTTATTAATACAGTCAAAATTTTATTCTTTTTTTTTCTTAACCAGTTTAATTTATTTACTTTTTATATATCAATACCTAATGATTGCATAAAATCAAACAATCTCCAAGTAAAAAGTATCCTTATCTAACCAAAAACCTTACGTTTAAAGGATTGGAAAGTAAGGACCATATATATCAAATATGCCAAAATGATGGCTTACCCAAATTTTAAAAAATATTTACGTAGATATGCTAGTTTATTATTGTCCATAGCATTCGGACTTTTATATTTAAATTACCTCATAATCTTAAATTTACCAATATTTAATTTTAAATAATTTAAATTAGGCAAGTTCACCAATTTATTTATTAATATTTTCCTGGATTGTTACACCGTTCTTGACGGTATTTACAAAACAGGCAATTTAAAGTATATAATATACATAAAAATACAACACATAATTCGATGATCGAAAGTATGATGATCCAATTCCAATCCTTTAAAATTAAGGTTTTGGTTAGATAAGGATACTTTTTACTTGGAGATAGTTTGATTTTATGCAAGCATTGATATATAAAAAGTAAATAAATTAAACTGGTTAAGAAAAAAAAAAGAATAAAGTTTTGACTGCATTAATAAAACCCTACATTTTTAAACCTTGTGTTGTATTTATTTTTGGGCATATAATACCTTTATCCGGGGCTAGGATATTTCCTATCCATTGCTGTATTTGAAGATAGGTCTTGAAAATATAAAAAAAATTATTTGCTATTAATATAATCACCATTTGAAACTACCTTAAAAGTTTAATGCAACTTTCATTGAAGGAAGAACGTCCAAATCAAAAGATTTTTCGAGCGTCCGCTTAGCTATACCAATGTTGTAAAGCCTATAGATATCGTTCTTCTATAATGTCTCGGGATCCGTCTAATCAGTACATAAAGGAGACAAATTTATAACCAACTTTTAGTAGTTCATCTAGATCCGCATTCTTATCACTGAAGACTAACAATTTGTCATACATGAATGTATGCTTTTTAAACACCTTAAAAATATCGCAAGCGGTCATGTTTTTTTAAATGCTGACTTTAGCTCACTTCCGATTTTTTGAGATTTTTAAATTTGCATTCTATGATAAGAGAGCTACCGTTTTCAGCAAAAAAAAATAATGTCCGCAAAAACTTCGCACTTAACGTATATTTCTTTAAAATTTGCTTGGTCTAGTAGGTACCTCTCGAATAATTAAGTCTTTAATAGCTGATCTTACACTAACATTCCTACTCAAACGTGAGAGTGGGATGACGTACGGAAAAATTAATATCAAAGCAGGAACTGAAGGCTTAACCCAAGTAGCAATTTAAGACACATTTTTGCAACCGTTCTCAACAAAGTGTGGCTGTCCTCAATATCAAAACAGGTGATGTTGGCTACATGGAGCGATAAATTGTCGACGTAATATACTTTCTTATGAGAAAATAGTACATGTTTCCATTATAGTGGCACTAAGCATCACTTTGGTAGCTTCCAAATCCGCTAAAATGCACAGCTTAGACTTTATTTCGGGTAAGTTGCATGATTGTTTCCATTGATTATTTTCGATATGTAAAGGAAAATCTGTCGAGAATTATTAAGATTCGAGAAAAATTCAAGGTTTATTCATTTAAACAATTTATTGTATTTTAGAAACGGGGAAACGGGGAATATAAAATTAAAAGGATACCGAGAAAAATTTAGATAAGTATCCACGGTGGGTGGCCCAAAGAAAAGTTTCCACCTTGAATAACTTGGTATAAAAGTTTTTTCAAACGGTGACACATTTTTATATTATTGACAGTTATACACGGTACTCCAAAAAAAGAGAAGTTCGCCACTACTTGTATTTTTCAAATGGAACACCCTGTGTATTTTTACAGATTTGAATAGATCTTCTTCTCACGAATATACAGTGTGTACAGATTTGATCCGGAACACCAGTGTAGAATTTTACAGGGTGCTCCGGACAATGGTACTCCTATTGTTTTTTTTTTAACATGATATTTCAACCTTTTTAAACTGTATTTAATTGTTTTTACTCGTTCGTTTCTAAAGGCCCCAATGTTTTTAAATTAAAATTTATATGCTGGATATAAAGAGCTTAAAAAAAGTTAAGAGCTATATCAATATTCGTAAAAGGACCTTTTTTCCAAAGCTATAAAAAGACACAGTGTGTACCATTTACAAAAATGTAAATTGTAGTAAAATGCATTGTTTTGAGACACTATGATATTGTCACTAATATGACACTACCATAAATGTCACTAATATGATATTGTGTCCCAATTGAAATAAAAATCTTTGTTTGAAAAACTTTTATATCAAAGTTATATAAGCTGGAACCTTTTCATTGGGCCATTCAGTATATCAAACAAAGTCAGTAATAAAGAGTACCTGCAGGATACTACACCATTTTATTGGTTAATTAATAAAGACAACCATGTGCTATGATATTTTCATAGCTTCTCGAATACCTATCTCGAGGATTTTAAGTGAATTTTGTAATTAAAAGATATATAATTACTCCATCATTTTAATTTGCAATTTCGTTAGTATATAATACTAATAAAGATCAACCATTAAATAAGTACTTTTGTAATCATCATTTCTGTACCTGCAATAATTAAACTGAGTGTTGTTATAGCCGTAAATGGCAGTTACAGACTTTCGTAATGAATAATTTTTGTGAAAGAAACAACATTTTCGTCTAAATTATCACAAGCCAGCTTCTTGAAACTAATCAATAAGAATACAAAAAACGAATAATAGTAATTTAATATGTTATAAATAGTTAGTTTCTTATAGTAATTTCCAGATCATAATCTAATTTCTTCAAGCGAAAAGGCACAGCCAATATCGATCGCAGCCAATCATCTTGAGATTCCAGATTTGATATCCTGAAGGCTTGTCGGTTACGAATGTTTAGATACAACAGGCATATCTATATGGTTTGACAAATTAAAATAGTATTTCCTTAAAGCTCCTGTATTCCTAAATACTTATAAAATGCTTCGTTTAATATTATTATTTGGTTTCGATTTATTTTATAAGAGTAAAAGTATTACTCAAACATTAAAAAAACGATTCAGTAAATTTTGTAATTGTGTGGGTTCTTGTTTCTCTAAATAATTAAAGTAATAGGCATTTGAAATATGTACATGTTTGCAAGGAAAAATACACATGAAAGTGGTTTCTACAACTTGTTAAACTACAGTGTAAACATAGAAGTCGGGTTATTGTTTCAGAAAACATTGAGCCGACAAAATAAGTAAGTATAATTAGTTTCGTAAAAGGTTCGTACTGTTGAAATTCGCTGCGAGATTGTGTCTAACAATGCCATTTGGGGAGGATCCAAATTATAGATAAGTCTATCCTTGACATCTTCCACAATGAAACCTCTCTATGTACTGTTTCTCTACAATTTCCTACGTAAAAAATCAGTTTCACTGAGCCGGTTTCCTGATCCACGACTCTTTATGGTTTCCAAAATCCCATGGACCATCTTACAAATCACCTTCACTAACGTACTGGGACCAAGGAATTTATATACATGGAACGATTATAGACGACTGCGCATCCAATTTTGTGTGGAAACATGGGAGCCGCCATTTTGATGTCACACTGTTCCCAACGTCTACATTTTGTATTGGTACACCTGACCAAGACCTTAGAATTCTAGTGTCTTTTTCTTTCTAATCTAAAAATTCAATGGTTCAAGTCTTCCTAACACGGCAACAATGGTATGGATAAATTTGGTAAATAGTGTTTGTTTTGTATTTTTGGCGTCTTGTTGGTTTATCTTATTGTGATTCTCTCGATTTGATTCTGTTTGTGTATTTATTATTGTGTTCCTTTGATTTATAGACTTTGAGTGACAATATTTGAGTATTGGACTATCGTAATTATTCCAGGTAAATTCGGATTTTGAATGTCAAACTTATCAAGAATTGAAAGTCTTAAGAGACATGCAATCATAGTTCCTAGCTAATATAATAGTAAATTATGAAAACTGCGAACATAAACAATACAAAAGATAAGCTAGGTTAGTTGAAGTAAGGTAAAGGATAGCTAGATTTTATATGCATAATCCATTTTAATTATTTACTTTTCTAAACGGCTAATGGTGTATTTTACATAAATAATGTGAACAAAAGGTACGTAGGTAGGTACCAAAAATATTTCGTTTGTACATTCATCAATTTTACAAGAAGGTTTGGGGACGATATATTTTATTTTTCACAAACAATTGTAATTAAACTATAAAATATTGAACATTTCTTATACCTATTTAGAATTTTTCTTAGCCTCAAAAGTTTTAATTGCGTTTCATTAAAAAATAACAATTACGTTCACTATAGCTTTAGTTGTAAATAGGAAGCATTTTTAAGTGATAGCTTTTAAATTGTTACATTGGTAAACAGTCAGTTGACAAAGCAGGTTTATAGGTAACAACAGGTACAAACAATTTACATACATATAACACACCTGTGGCCTACAGTCACCAGTTGTGCTAAGCTCTGGTTGTACATTCTACCTTTAAACATTAAATTAACAAGAAATTAACATTTTACAGTAACTAGGTTTTTTTAATTTCAGCATATTTTTTATTTCTGAGTGGTTACAATAATATATAATTTTATTAACATCCTTTATTTTATTATTCATTGTATTTACGATTGATTTCTGCCGAATGGTTTTTAATAAATAAAAACCATTGCTGTTATTGTTGTAATAAATGTCCCAATTTACTGTAATGATTAAAAAGTTCATTTCACGCAAAAATTCACGCATTTTTACACTATTTTAGCTGATACTGAAAATAATACAAAACTGTTGCCTATTCGACAACAGTTCTCAACTTCTTGTGTTAGCGTTACATTTACAGAACAATGATCAGTATAGATATGTGTATTTCACCAAGTCACAACCATGAAAGCAATCCACATCAGATCAGCATAAGAAATCTACAAACTCCATGACAATATTCAGACAATTGGTGACTGTTGCATAAAAGGATAGCCTGCAAAGCCGTTCAGCTGCTAGCCACCGATGCGACACGTGCACTGTGGCATGCCGCTTTGAAAATCCAAAGTTGGGAGCTTTCAGATCCCACCGAAGGCTACTTGACGCTGGCTGGAAGGAACGAAAACACAAGAGAGGAATGGCGGGGTGAGGGGAGAGGTGCGAGCTCTCTCCTCGCATATTCGGGTCACAGAGATCGATCAGCTAAGCCTCTCTCTGAGGCACGGAGTATGGAGAGTGCCTGTGTTCTCGCTCGGGCGACGTTGCCGGTTTCAATGCATGTTTCTGCTCCTAGGGGCCATCCGAGGGATTTTCGTGAATAGCGGAACTTTTATTGTAGTTGAATTTTAAACTTATTCTGTTTTTTTTTATTTGAGCGATGCTACCATCGTGTAATACAAGCTTTGTTTCTTTTTTCTTCATTTGCCATAACTTAAAAAATCATGACGAGATGTGTCATTGTATTTCGGCATTTTTTTATTTTATTACTCAGTTCCACCGATAGGGCGTGCTTTATTTTAATGTTAAATAAATAATTTGCTTTTACAAAATAAACAATGAATTAAGATATACGTAAATAATGTATAAATTTCGAAGAATATCCATGATATCTCTTAATTTTGAAAAAATCGCAGGCACCTATGTTTTAATGTTTTGAAATTGATAGATATTCACGTGAAATATAGAATATGACATACATTTTAAATAAAAATTTTACAATCCATAAATCATTTTTATCGAAAAATTATCTATTCTTATTCATTCAATTATACGTTAAGTTTAAGACTAAACAAAGGAAAAAATATTATATACAGAGATACAAAGACATAGAAAAATTTATATAATTAAATATACATTTTATTTTACTGAAACAAATCTTTTTCTTTATGTATAAACTGTAAAATATTTAACTGACACTTGTTTTCTGTAAATATTTTTCACAATCTTTATTGAAGTGTCGATATACACCTTTAAAAAAAACAAATCTGGAAACAATTAATTAACAAACAAACTTGTTTAGTACCATGATAAATAATAAAAACAAGATTAAGAGAAAAAAGTAATAAACTGAAAATTGTAATATCAACAACATATATATTCCAAAATAAAAATTAAGTATAGTTCGTCATGAAATTATTTCAAGAGTTTAAAACTATATAAGATAATAGTCATTTAGTGAATATTTAAAATTTTAGTGATAGTAATTTAAGTTGAGTTAAGTATCTCATGTATAAATGCCTCATGAATACTTGTCGACATATGTTTATTTCTGCATGCCTGGCGCATTCGCCATTTTATTGAAAGAATAAAAATTGTTTACTGCAACTGTTTTTGAACAGAGTAAGGCGAATGTCGGAACCTACTTGGATGATTCTCATGAAAATTTATACAAGGAGGTTTCAAGGAAACCTACTATGGAGCACTTCTGGTTATCTAGAAACTCATACTACAACTTTCTTATTTCAAATGTGACTGCCTGTATGGGGAATACGTTCAATTTTAAATCCACTTTTATCTAAGTACTACACCTAACCTTAATCGCATCAATCGTCTTTGAAAAAATCGCAATTTTCTTCTGTTTTAGCTTCTACTACAGTAATTGCTTGTAAATAATTCGCTAAATAATGAAAGAATAATATAAGTTTATAACTTAATATAAGTTTATGCAAGTGCAAATATATTTTCAGTGCTCACTGCTATTCTAAACAATATATCATTATCAAAACTCTAAGACATTTCTATTTTTGCATCTCAAAAATGAATGATTAATAATTAATGCTCCGATTCTTAGGGTCGGCCGCTGGTGATTATCAGTAGCTACTCCCCATGTTCGTAGGGTGAGTAACTACTGAGTCCGGGTTCCGTGTTCTCTCAGTAGACGTAATGAACCAAGAATGACCTGCCGGTATGATCTTCAGTTCCGAAAGCAGTATATCTCTTGCTCCACCGAGGGCGCCTATTATCAGTATCACAAATTTCACAGTATGTGTTGGATGGAGTCTGCGGAGTTCGAAGAAAACGTCTCGATATGTCGTCCGTTTCTCCTCCACTTTCAAGACAATGTTGGTCTAGGCAGGAGCCGAGAACTCGATGACAAACATTGTCTTGAGCTGGTGGTCGAGGAGGACTACATCAGACTTATTGGCTCCAATCTGCCTGAGAGTGGGAAATGAGTATAGTTCCAATAAATTCGGCACTTCTCATTTCCCACAACAGACTCAATATCCCCCGGAGCATTATTATTATTATTATTATTATTATTATTATTATTATTATTATTATTATTATTATTATTATTAAAAAAACATTTGCCTAAAAAGAAGATTTCCTGAATCTGTGCATTCAATAATGGTTACAAGTTTTCCCGAAGTAAGTACCTCCTGTTCACTAAGGCGCCTGCATAATAACAATATTTTACCCTTTCTCCCGTACAAGCTACAGATATAATTCTAATCGCCCTTTACCAGTGCCACCCTGAACATTTGCGAAACAATTCCGGGGATAGAATCCGGTCGGCTGTAGGTATCGGCAGGCAAATGCCGCTGTCGAGATGATGCATCTGCTATTCACGCGTGTTTGCTGAGGCAATATTGACACCGTCGCCCTCGTACAAAGGTATAATGCGTTGCCGTCCCCGGAGTGCCGACACCAGTCGCTTTTTATGTCACCGCTCCACGACGGGGTCGGAGTTAAAAACATATTCGCGAGTCGTTGGAAATATTTTAGCTACGGTGTAATTGGCATTGACACGCGGATTGGTTTTAAATACAGGGTGATTGCATTGAAAATAGTCAAAACTTTAGGAATAGATCCGTTTTTAAAAATGTTGCCAAAATAAAACGATGAATTTGCTGGTAGGTACATATGTTAAAACAGAATCAAAAAGAATCCAAGAGAAAAATTGACAGATTTCGCAATTCTTGCACCCATCGGAGATATTGGAAATGATAACACTATGCGAGTATATGAAACAATTTTAAGCGTGCCGATCGTCCTATCAAATGAGACGTTACTCCATTAAGCGAGTACGCTATTATAACTGAACACTCCCCATTACTCTTCACGCCGCTTGCCGGTCAAGCGCCGCGCTATCTTTATTTGTGGAGTAAAATCGCCGGTCTAACTTGCTTCTTTCTAGGGTTAAACATCTATAGAGACGCCAGTATTCGCGCTATAAGCCTGAGCGCATCCGTACTACTTTTCACTCTGATAAACGCGAGCGCTTTTTAAAAATTCGATAATTTGAAAACCGTTTACAGATATCAACCTAAACTTTTTCAATATCTAGGCTACATTTCATTCGCTGCGTAATTTTACATAGCAACTAACCGCATATCGAAGTTTGTCATGCATAATTTTAGAAGTTTTAAGTTTTTTACGTAATTTTTTTGGTAATATATTACACACAGATGGAAGGAGCTGTATTATCATTACTGTTGGTAGAGATAAAATCATAAAGTTCATAACAATGTAATTTTTAGTTTAATACCACGTATCGACAGGATTACAACATGCTTTTCGACTAGAAATACAGTGTAACTTTTATGATATTTAAGGGAAAGGTATCACTGTCACATGTTTACCATCTTTTTATTATTTATTGCAAGATATCTGCTATATTTTGTGTATATAAGTATATCTATGACACGCTGGATAATCTCGCAGGTACAAATAATTTAATGACCCACACCCACTACACTTAATCGCCAGTAATGTTTCTTACCCATCCGGAACTCCCGTGCATGTCTGCCTCGGTCAACATTGGCAGAACAAAAGCCCCATCGTCTTCCTGAATTCACCGGCTCTTTACAAAACGCAACATCCCCTCGGCAATTGCACTTCCCCCGTGCTGTTGTGGTTTTACAGATATCGCAGCTTTTGTTAGACACGAAAACAACATAAAGGGGCTGCCACTAAATTCTGTAGAGATAAACAGGCGGTTTTTAATTGGACAGGAAATTGTACGAGTGGAATGCTGTGTTTAGGGCAGTAAATAAGTGCTTTCTATTAGTTTTTGAAAGGTTCCTTTTCATCTTTTATCTTTTCTTTATGTATAATGCAGACATTTCGCTGTATATTTGGATCTTGCTCCTTCAAAGTCAGTACGAGATGATTAAAAATTCGTTTTATATATCAGGCACAAATCCCACAAATTTTATAAATATTTTTTTAGACCTTATTAAAAGTACGAGTACCTACTAATGATGATATACTCCTGTCACTGCATATTAAAATACCTAATCTTAACAGCAATGCGTTCAGCACCAAGTGAAATTATTACTTATTTATTATTACTTATTATTAATTATTATTATTACTTGTTACTTCTAGTAACAAGAGAGCTTGTTACTAGAAGTAACACTCAAAAACGGTATGAAGTTGCCAACAGGCGCTCGCTCATTTGAGCAGAAAAAATAGAGTAACTCTGGTCTGGGTCCCAGGCCATTCTGGCCATGAAGGGAATGAGGCAGCCGACTCTCTAGCTAGGGAGGGTGCTGCTTCTGAATTTGTCGGACCAGAACCGGTGCTTGGCATATCCTCGAGTACTGCCAAAGCAACGCTCCTGACCTGGGCTGAGGGGCAAATCCTCCAGTACTGGCAGGAACTACCGCGATTAGTTCATTCGAAGGCGTTTCCTTCAAAAACAAGAACTAAAAAACTTCTAGAGTTAAGCAGGTTTCACCTACGAACTCTAATTGGCCTATATACGGGCCACTGCCGTTTAAAATATCATCTGTGCAAATACGGCCTAGCAGAAGATGCTGAGTGCCGCCTATGCTTAGAAGATGATGAAACGGCAGAACACATGTGCACCTGGCCCGCTGGGGAAAGGATCAGATACTCATTATTTGGCAAAGGACAACTTCTGCCAGAGGAGCTGAACAAATTCTCACCTAATAAAATAATCAGCTACATTAAGAAGCTGGACCTGTTGGGTGAAATATAAGTAGGTGTGAGCCACAATAGACCACATGGTCGCGGTGGAGGGTCTGGTTTTCGGCCCACTCACTTTTGAACTTAACCTAACCTACTAGAAGTAACAGTTGTTACAAAAACTTTCTTCATCTCAGTCGGCTTTCTTCATCTCAGTCGGATTATTAATGCAGTAGTATAGACTTCCATGGTGGTGTATCGTGGAAGTCAGTACTTTTACTTTTTAAAAAGATAGTTACAGTTAGAGCACCGACATAATGGCTGTTGTAGCTCTACCGCCAGCACCAAATAGACAGCACAATAATGTGCAAATATCTGTCGGACATTCGCAAAGTGACAGAAGAAAGTTTAACACCAATTTCCTCTATGAAAATGCCCCTTTCAACCCATCGAATAGGTCTTATCTTTTACAATGTAGAGTTTGACTTGGTAGCAGGTATAAAATCCCGAATGCTCCACTAGGAAAAACTAACTTGATTTAACAATTACCGGCGTCATAACTCTCCAGCAATAAAACCCAGCAAGTCTGTGCTACAATCTACAACGCGGCCAACGTAAGACTGTGGGTTTTAGTGCGAGGCTCGCTGGTATCTGGCCAACGTAGTCGGTCGTAAATTAGGTTTATGGATGGGGAATGTAGCTTTTATGCCCGGCCAGGATTGATAGACTCTGAACTAATTAAGAGGCTCCTTTTAATCACCGGCCTGGTATAGATCAACTATGAATACATCACTTATTTATGTATAGCGATAAGCTAAAACTATGTGTGAAGAATCTGATATTTGTAAGGGTTATTATGGATTATTTACAATCACAGTGACGTTGGAAAACCAGCGCCAGACGTTCTATAAGGTGACACCGGAGGTGGCTTCGTGAGACACTGTTATTTTTAGCCTTATCTTTAGACAAATTGGAAGTTAGGTATTGTTATCAGGTCCAGGTGAAATAGGTATTTTTAATCTTTTGTCAATATGCTCGACTTAATTCTTATGAGTATAATAATGTTGTAGTCTTCAGTATACAGGGTTATTCAGAACTTATCTCTAATACTTTGAGGATATGTGCATCCTTAAATAAGAAATCGATATCACCAAAAAAATTTATAATAAAAATCTTAGAATTTCCCGTAAACAATGTTTAAAGTTATACCATTATAAAGGACTACGTAGATGGGGAACTGTACCATCAACATCTGATATACCTACTAAATTCCTAAGAATGTGGTAAAAAAAAGTAAACACGTTTTTGTACCTCGAACGACTGGTTAAGTCCGAGCGAATAGAGTTGGAGTGGCGATAATATCTCTATTGTCTATTCAGTTATCAGTCTATCTGTGTCTTCTCTCAGTGCCGGTGTTTTATTTATCGTAGGAGTGTTAAACTGTAAAATTTTCAAAATGGCTCATGTGTACAGTAATGCTGAGTTAATGGACTGTTACCAGTGGATTATCAATTACGAGTTAGGTTTTGTGAGTGGTTGTTGCAGCAAAATGCTGAAAATCCCCAATTTACTTAATAATTTGCGTTTACAAGATCAGTAACCGCAGGAGGATCATTCGGTTTAGTGCGGCAAAATTGGATAAGGCGTGCCCAAAAGTCGAGGAATATTATTTCGAACAGCTTTTGTAACAAGGTATGTGCAAATTTTGTATAAATTTCTTGTTTCTAATACCTAGTAATCAAGTAGCGCAATTCTTCAAAATTAGTGTAACAAAATTTTATTCATTTTAAAGACACGTCACTTTGGTCACATCTATCTATCTTTAAGTTTATTTTAAAGTAAAAACGCTGCAAATCTTTTTTGCGCCGGGTGTCGGTATACTCTCAGAACTTCCGAAGTTTTTTTCGTGCTAGCCAGTTTGCATTGTCAGTCCCAAGGTCACTCCATTACAGTGGACCAGTACCCAGCGGCGTGCAATGAAAAATTTTTAAATAGTTTTCAGAAGCCGCCAAAAAATTTTTTAAAGCACTACCACATTTCTACATGTATGTTGAACATCCCCAAATTTTATTATGGATAAGTTCTGAATAACACTGTATACCTACATCAAGAGCATTATCTAGGTTGGTGCAACAATAAATGATTTACTGTTAGTTTTCATCAAGAAAGTGAGAATATTTACTTAACCATTCCCGAGATTACTGTATTACTTCACAGATTTATAAGTATTATGTTTTCTTTCTTGAAATTCCACAAAAGTCCTCTAGACCCTTAAAGGATTTTAGTGGACCTTTCACAGGTCATCTCATCATTCACAGGACTCATTCTCATAATCCTGTTCTGACTGCTGTAATTTATCGAGCACCCTTTCGCATATATGAGCTTAAGCGATTCTGAGTATCTGAGTACCTACATTTGGATCTTACTGTACGGCCAATAGTTGCGGTATATGGCTCTAGCATCGGCAGAATTTCTATTTGGCCCTGACAAGACGACGATTATAGATTCCCTGTATTATCGTTGAGTAAGATAATAATTTTCTCATTTATTTACCTTTTACTTTTAACATAATTATACCAATACAATAACAGGTTGTAGAAACTAGTTCTACTACTTGTCAGATGGCATGCATATAGCAAATAACTACAAATAGTAAGGACATCATTAAGACTATCCTCCATCTGCAAACGCCTTATTTAAATAAGGACTAAAACAAATCAAGCCAAAACAGCTATTCTCCTGGCTATATGCCGTGCCGAGCGCTGAATTGCAAAGCAAGATTTGCCGTATTTTGGTCTAAACACAGTTAGAATCAAAAATACAAGGATTCGGATTGAAACGAATACTACGATGAAATACTCAGACCACACATCGTAGGATGCCACTAATTGCAGACCGGTTTCGACCTGTTTATGATCTCATCAGTGCAATATAAGTAAGCATACCTACGAATGCGAAGACCTGAGTATTTGGCACAATAGGTAAGCCTTGCGTACGCAAGCCCTATTTGTTTGAATTGTTTTAGCCCTTATTTAAATACAGATGGAGGATAGTCTTAATGATGTCCTTACTATTCGTAGTTATTTGCTATAATTATACCATTTGGTTCTGTTATTTTCCTATTATGCACCTTGATTGTTAAGTTTATGGTAGTAGTCAATATGTTTATAAAAATATAAACGAACTTTAAAAACTTCTAATCTGATTGTTAGGTCCAATCCTCATGAAACTAATTGAAAATACATGTTTGGCTAATATTGGCTATATTCTTCTTTCTATGAAATACTTAATTCCCAAATATTTTTCAAATCGAATCGCTAGTTTTCTCGTAATTTCAGAAAAGTTAATTGATGACGTACTTGATAGGTTATGTATATTATTGACTAAAAATTGTAGTGCGAATCGTCGTAGATCGTCCGGATCGGTTTTACAGTTCGTACATGTACAGGATGTTTAAAAAAATGACTGTTGAATTAGTTTGCAATATATTCAACTGATCATTCAATAGTATTTTTTTACAAACTGTAAAACCTCCTCTTAATGGCTTTCTTGAGTCATGAGAATGTTTACAACTCTGTCATTCAGACCGCAGCAATATATGCTATCAGTTCTTAATTACCTTCTCACGAAAAGAAACATATCAACGGCGACACTAAATACCGATCTTTATCTGCTTCACTCTTCACACTAAGTACACGTACATTCTACAACTAAGTACATTGCATTGCATTCTTAAGCAATAAAAAAGATGAAAAACAAAATAAAACCAATCAAACCAACCAATTAAAATAGGAAATTGATAGGTAAGAAAACACTTTATTGGATATTTATTCTGTCACTAATCTAATTTATTACTTATATAAAACCATTATTTTTAGCTATTAGGTAACCTTGAAGAAGTCTGAAAACTCGGACGAAACGTAGGATATTTGTCCATGTATCTGGTTCAAAGTCCTCTTTTTTTTTTGTTTTTTATTGAAGAAATAAATTCTATTTTAACAGACAACAACTTTTCCAATATCATATATAACTAGAACAAATTTTTATATTATTGTTGCCACCAAAATCCCATATGAGATATGAACAAAAACAGATTGATGTTATCAATTTATCACATCCTTATATTTATGTAGGTGGTTCGTGAGAATTTAATTGGTCTGACTTATGCTCAGCTGGGATCATCACAAAACATTATATATCGGTTAAAATTAGAGGGTCAACATACTCATTCGTCCGAATTAGTAGTATACTTAATAGCACCCTGAAGCCAATTGTTATAGGTCATCTAATTTAAGTACCTCAACGATTATATAGGGCATAGGATAATTAATTATACCTATTCATATGTGATATTATCAGTGAAATAAGAACGATATTTGATCCTGGAATATTCTGTAATAGGTATTTATGAAATAAGGATCACAAAGACAATAATTACGGTACTAGTCGTGAATAATATCAGACGAGGCGTTAGCCGAGTCTGATAACACGGCATGTACCGTAATGAGTGTTTTATGATCAAAATTACATACAAAATTTTATCTTGTGGCACCAATATTATTATAGTTTTCTAAAAATTTAAAATTGTGTATTTTTGAAATGGCAGGTGCATTAAGAGTCTATTCGCTGTCGATTTGACAGGCATGAATACGGGGTCGATTTGAGAGGTTTGGTAGCCGAAGGGCGGAGACTTACATATTTTTACTACCGAATTATTAAGATTTCGAAGGTGCACGTTAAGCCGAAGTAAAAAGACACATGGACATAAAGTTAGCCCTTATTGCAACGGTACCGGATTTGTCTTATAATTACAAGAAATTTTTTTTTTAATGTTATAAATTATATTTCACCGGAAAGATCAAAAGATAAACTAGATCCCTATGGTAGCAAATTTTTGTTTTAGAAAAAATAATTTTTGAAAATACGCTATTTTAGTACAAGATTGTTTGCCTGGAATTATAAAAATAAAAAGAATTGCCAAAATTTACTACTTAGGGATTTAGATTTTAGTCTTATCTTTCAATACTTTCTTACTGAAAGTCGCTATCTTTTATAGTTTTTTTATAATTAGACACGAGACGAACGCCGATTTAGGGCTTATTTCGGACTAGTGAATGGACCCTTAAGTTATTTATTAAAAAAAAAAATAGTAAGCGACCTGGGTTTTACGATTTCCTTGACAATGCATCAAAAAATTCTTTATTTACTCAAAATACTGCTATAAGTTGCAAATTGAATTTATATTAAACGTATTCAAACTTTAGATAATGAGTGATTCTGATGAAAGGTTACCTGATGAAAGGTTATTGTTTTTTATTATCAGGTTGGTGATGTGACTTATAGTATGTTAGTCGGTATTAATAAACAACATATCCTCTAAGTACTTGAATACGTAGGTACCTATCTGAATTGAATATTATATTCATAATTAGTAGAAATAAAGTAACTAAAAGTGAAAAAATTAATAACGCGATAGATTTGTAGGTTCACATCGAGGTTTTTCATTAGCATTAGGTACAAGGTGGCCCGTTTAATATGGGCCTATACCTTATCTCAGAAACTACAAGTCCCATAGAAAAAAAATGTTTTTTTCAAAGTTATCTTCAATTTTTTAATATATTCAAATTTATAACCTGTTTATACAGGGTTTTTCACGTAACCCGTTCATTAGAATATTTCAGAGACTACTACGATCTAGATTTTAAAACTTGGGGCACTGGGATTTTTAAGTATTCTCGTTTCAAAAAAAGTTATGACGTCACTGTAGCACTTCCGGTTGCACCGCAAGTTAGTAGTAACTTCGTTATTTTAAATGGAAAGGTATAGATTTTGTTGCATTTTTGAAATCTACGGAATTTTTTAGGATGTTTTTGTTAATATATCCCTATACCAAAAATGAACAGTTCTGGAGATATTTCGATTTAAAAAAAAAAATTGACGATACTAAGCGTATATTGTGAGTGTAATATCTAGAACTTCTAAAAAGCTATAACTTTCAAAATTTAAGCAGTAGTAGAGCAGGCAAAGGACTTTTCAAGAATGTACTGCTTCTGTCGATAGTCCATACGGGATGTTCAAAACTCAAGGGCCAATGTTAAAAACATTAAACACAAAAAAATTGTTTTTTTCAAATGGAACACCCTGTGTTTTATCTCATTAGTAGATGCAAAATTAAATTCTACATCGATTGGTATACGCATTCCCTATACCTATCTCCAACAGTTTTTGAGTTAGATGCAATTATTTATGTGAAAGAAACTTTAGGATCGATAATATGTCATCTCTAAATTTTAAAGAAGGCCAATACCAATACCAAAAAATTGAACTGTGTTTGTCAAAAGTTTGATATTACTTTTAGTTGTTGAAGTTTGGTGGCAGTTATAATGCAGAATGAATTATTAAATAATAATTATACTAACGTTGATATTTTAAATATCAAGGTTAGTATAATTATAATTTTTAGGTTACATTATGTATGGGATACGTGCAATATCCAGTTGAACTTTTAATTTGATGTCATACATGTCATTTGTCTTCATCTTCAGTTATAGGTTTGTGACATGTCTTCTTAATGTCAATTCTAATATGAGGGAATTGCAATTCCATCTTCCGAATTTTATCTTTTTGTTTATCTTGATAAATTTGGATATATTTCGTTGAAAATACGACAACAATTTGTAGCTATTTTATTAAATTCCCCACGAATACAAAATAAATTTAAAATACCACTCATTTGTAATTATTTAATTTTCTGCTGTACAATTGCTGCTATAATCCACCAACTAAAAGTAATTTGACAAACACAGTTCAATTTTTTGGTATCCCTGCCTTCTTTAAAATTGAGAGATACATATTATCGATCCTAAAGTTCCTTTCACATAAATAATTGCATCTAACTCAAAAACTATTGGAGATAGGTATAGGAAATGGAATACCAATCGATGTAGAATTTAATTCTGCATCTACTGATGAGATAAAACACAGGGTGTTCCATTTGAAAAAAACAACTTTTTTGTGTTTGAAGTTTTTAACATTGGCCCTTGAGTTTTGAACATCCCGTATGGACTATCGACAGAAGCAGTACATTCTTGAAAAGTCCTTTGCCTGCTCTACTACTGCTTAAATTTTGAAATTTATAGCTTTTTAGAAGTTCTAGATATTACACTCACAATATACGCTTAGTATCGTCAATTTTTTTTAAAAAATAGAAATATCTCCAGAACTGTTCATTTTTGTTATAGGGATATATTAACAAAAACATCCTAAAAAATTCCGTAGATTTCAAAAATGCAACTAAATCTATACCTTTCCATTTAAAATAACGAAGTTACTAATAACTTCCGGTACAACCGGAAGTGCTACAATGACGTCATAACTTTTTTTGTAACGAGAATACTCAAAAACCCCAGTGCCCCAAGTTTCAAAATCTAGATCGTAGTAGTCTCTGAAATATTCTAATGAACGGGTTACGTGAAAAACCCTGTATACAGAACGATGAACTAAAGTTCCTTCTTTTTAAATAGCACACCCTATATATTATTACATTTTCAGAAAGCCCTTCTAAAGACAAATTCAATGATATATGACATGATGGGTCTGACGCCCACCGTTTCGGAGTTATTGAGAATTATCTTCATTAAATAGCCAATATTAAAATCGTGCTAGAAAAGTTAATAATTAAGTTTTTGAGCATCAACTTGCGCCAAGAAAATTCTAATTTTATTTACTTTATTATGTAATTACTCAATATTCAGATTATAAAAAAATTTTTACCGTGTTGTCACATTTCGAAAACCATAAATTCTCACGATTTTTTCAAATGGAACACCCTGTATATTGTTACATTTCTAGAAAGCCCTTCTATCGACAAATTCAGAGATATATGATATGATGGGTTTGTATCCCATCCCATATGAATGATTATCCTCAGAATATGGGATTTTAATACTGGATATTTTCCGAAGATAATACTCAATAACTCCGAAACGGTGGGCGTCAGACCCATCATATATCACTGAACTTGTCTTTAGACGGGCTTTCTGAACATATAACAATATATAGGGGTGTGCTATTTAAAAAAAAGGATTTTTAGTTCATAGCCCTGTATAAAAATAGGTTATAAATTTGAATATATAAAAAATTGAAGATAACTTTGAAAAAAACAATTTCATATTTTTTTTTCCATGGGACTTATAGTTTCTGAGATAAGGTATAGGCCCACATTAAACGGGCCACTTTGTACATAAAATCACAGATTCTGCTTTGCAATGTGGTTTTCAGTCAGATTTTAAGCAGTATGTTTGATGCAGCTGATCTGGTAGTATTACATTTTATAAACTTTCCTCAAACGGTTTTTGCTGTTTACAAATAGCTCAGTAAGAAGATTGTAAGAACATGAAACAAACAAGTTTTTTAAAATAATGTACGGGGCAAGCCGTGGTAGCAACTTGGCGTTCATATTAACCATATGAGCGGCAAGCAAGGTAGGTCGCGGTTAGTACTTGGATGGGTGACCATGCAGGGAAGACCGTCGGCGCTTGCCCGCATCTTCTAGTGGCCCGTACGTCGGTGAATTCACAGAAGCTATGCAAATTTAGGCGAGATTTGCGTAGAAGACGTACCATCCCTTGGATAGGATGTAAAGCCGGAGATCCCTTGTCTATGAAATGATAGGCAAGTAAAAGATCCCTACCCTGCTATAAAAAGTGGGGGTTCGGCAAAATTTTCAGGTTGGGGGTTGCTCGTCTCCTGGCGTCGGTGATTGGCCTTAGTCGCGGAAATAGGTCGACGTTAAATAAACGAAAAAAAAAAAAAAAATGTATTTATTAACTACATTTTTTAACCTATTCTTCGAAATATGAGTTTTAAAAGCAAAATTATGAGGATATTCAGAAAACTTTTGTTACTTTTACCTTTGCATTTGTCATTTTTATTAAATACAAACACGATTTCGAACAGAATTAGAACGAGTATAACGTAATGTACTAATATTTATATTTACAATATTAATTTACTCCCAAAATCACCACCACGAACAGACAAAACTTAATATCTCGTCCATCTATCCTGTAATCCATATTGCCCTCCCTTTTAACAGTTGGGGAATTTCCCATTCGTAAATCAACCCGAAAGTATCAATAACCCTATCGATAACAGTTTTATTTTAGTTATATTTCCCCGGGGTTTTATCTACGAGCCCCTTATCAGTAGGTGAGTTTGGGAGCACCGAGAAAATCAAGTGATGTTTACGACGCTCCTTTTATAGGCTTATAAAATCCGTCGCTAAAATTAAATTCAATGGCGGGTCCAAAAAAAAAATAGGAAAGGGACAGAAGCACACCTTCGGTTTGTGTTTATGTTTAAAGGGTTCCTCACAGAGGTGAGACTGACTTGAAATTGGATTTATAAAAAATATATGTTACGTGGGGAGACTTCTATCAAGTTAAAAAGTTAGCTTAATGATGTAAGGTAAAATGAGTTAGCTTAATCAGATTTAAGCCCAACTTTTAACATTTTCGGCATGACGAAATCTTGTTTACATATTTCTTTAAGTATTGAGCTAAAAAAATTAATGAGACTACGACCGGAATATCCACATCCTGTTGCTGTTACCTGTTGTTGTTAACTGGAAGTTAGAATGTGAACAAAAGAAGCTTTCGGTGCTCTGGCCAGTATATTAATTAAACATTGAACCGGTATTTGCACTCAATTTACAGCTGAGAGCTAAGTTAACTGTTCAACATGCGTATAAAACCAAGTTTAACTACAAGTACAAGGCTGAAATATATAGGATGGCCCAATAGTCCGGCAAAGTTCCATAACTCCTATGCCGTAATAAACAAAAAAAATATTTGAGGGTCCCATAGAGCCTAAGAGATGCACATTTTAAAAATATTTATAGTCATATAGGACCATATAGCTCTATAAAACTGGGCCAAGCCAAATTTTTATTTTTTTAAATGGAACGATGTATTTTTTACTTCATATTTGAATTCGAATCAATTTTACGAATTCCCCAATATAGGGTTTACTAGTATTATACAGAGTAGTTCAAAAGATATGAATATTTTGTATCTTAATTGCAATGAATTGAGTTATATACATCTTAAAAACTCTAGGATGCTTCATTTATAAAAATTGAGAAAACTGCGGTTGCGAGTTTAGGTTCGCCCTGTATACAATTAAAGCTATTTTGAAGGAAAATCTATAGAAAGTAAAACTATATAACAGAAATAATGGAGCTAAAAGTTATCTACTAATTATTTTCTTAAAAGGGATACAGGGTGCTCAATTTATTGCGATTAAGATACAAAAATGCCCATATCTTCTGAACCACTCTATATAATGATAGTAAACCCTATATTGGCGAATTAGGAAAGATGATCTGAATCCAAATATGAGAAAAAAATCTATAATTCCATTGAAGTAAACATAAGTTTCATATGGCCCCTATTTATAGAGCACTCTATATGACTATATATATTTCTAAAATGCGCGGCCTCTTAGACTGTATAAGATCCTAAAATATACATATTTTTTTATTACGGAATAGGAGTTGTGGAACTTTGTCGCACTATTGGGCCACCCGAAATCCTTAAACTAGGTATGTATTACATTTTATTCACAATCAGTTCGTACTTAGGTTAGGTTAGGTTCAAAAGTGAGTGGGCCGAAAACCAGACCCTCCACCGCGACCATGTGGTCTATTGTGGCTCACACCTACTTATATTTCACCCAACAGGTCCAGCTTCTTAATGTAGCTGATCACCTTATTGGGTGAGAGTTTGTTCAGATCCTCTGGCAGAAGTTGTCCTTTGCCAAATAATGAGTATCTGATCCTTTCCCCAGCAGGGCAGGTGCACAATATGTGTTCTGCCGTTTCATCATCTTCTAAGCATAGGCGGCACTCAGCATCTTCTGCTAGGCCGAATTTGCACAGATGATATTTTAAACGGCAGTGGCCCGTATATAGGCCAATTAGAGTTCGTAGGTGAAACCTGCTTAACTCTAGAAGTTTTTTAGTTCTTGTTTTTGAAGGGTTTATTATAAACGCCTTCGAATGAACTAATCGTGGTAGTTCCTGCCAGTACTGGAGGATTTGCTCCTCAGCCCAGGTCAAGAGCGTTGCTTTGGCAGTACTCGAGGATATGCCAAGCACCGGTTCTGGTCCGACAAATTCAGAAGCAGCACCCTCCCTAGCTAGAGAGTAGCTCGTACTTAACTAGTGAGTTTTAAAATCAATTTTATTAATTGATTTTACAGGAAGAAGGTTCAATTTTATTAATTGATTTTATAGGGGTTGGAACCTTTGGTGTGAAGATAACACTGACATACACATACACCATATAACACCAAAAAAGCATACTGCACTCGACGCGAGTTTCGCCAACCAAGTTGGCATCATCTGGAGATGATTAAACCTATGTTAACATTGTGTCCTATTTATACTTAAACTACTTCTACGGTTCAGTGAACCTTCGCGACTGATCACTGAACCGCCGCGACGGACCTACGTACTAGCCAATAAAGCGGACTATATTGGCCCTCAGTTACCATTCATACTATTTTTACATTTAGCAATTTCCAAACTCTCAAAAGCATCCAGCTGTCTGGAATTTGTTACATTCCTAATTAGTCTTAAGGTTATGATTGTTTTCAAACGCATATTTTGCGAGACTAGACTTACCTGTTCTACCATATTTGAGATGAGCCATATGTTCCTTGAATCTAGTCTGTATTGATTTTCTAGTTTGTCCAACATACTTTTGATTGCAGTCTTTACAGCTAATTTCGTAAATCGTCGACTTTTCCTTGCATTACTGGTAACTGTATTCCTAATCAATGCCTTTTCTTTTTCAAACCTCTCCTTATTTAGAGGGAAGCTTAATAAGCGATGAATTAAAAAATTGAAACTCGCCATTTTGTGCCGAGCACAATGGTGGGAGTCTTTAGGAATATATCTTAAAGTACTGGTATCTTTTCTATATATGTCAAATTCTAACTTATTTTCACTATTTCTAATTATTATTACATCTAAGAATAGTGCAGTTGTCCAGAGTTATCAATTTCAAATGTAAATTTAACTGACGCGAAACAACTATTCAATTTAGAAACAAAGTTGTCAATATCAGGGTTTTTCGTATCAAACGCTGCAAAGATATCATTCACATATCTAAACTCTATATATTTATCTATCCATTTTGCCTTCGTTTCGAACCGGTTCATGAGGAGATTGGCAATAAATAGTAACAAAGAGTTACCGATTGCTGTACTCTCATGTTGTTCGAAAAAATTACCATTGAATCGAAAGCAATTTCGTTTCACGCAAAGTTTAATGAGTTGAAGATATTCTTTTACTCTTTTAATCTTGACTGATATTGTTTGATTCGAGTAGATCCTTAAGGTAGTCCAAGGTCTTTGGTAAAGGAACACTTGAAAACAATGAACAAACGTCAAAGGAGATCAAAACTTCATCTTCTTGTAACTGGATATTTTTCACTTTATTAATGCAGTAAATAGTAATCGGATAATAATCGGAAAATTAATAGTGACTTTTGGACAGCCGGTAAAATCTTCTTCGGCTAGTGGCTTATTAAACTAAATTCTAGATTGAAGACAAAATTTCTTGCATTTTCATATTCAGTTATTCGACTTAAAAGCTTTTCCCTTTAAGACGAAGATAGTCTATTTAATTAATCGTAAGAATTATTATTCATGAAATATTAATTCTCCATCAAGTGGAATTAAGTCCCAGGATGTTATAAAAAGGTGGCAATTCAACCCTCCCGCCTCAGCTAATTTAAATCCTAATAAATGTTTTATGGTCAGAGATTAATTAAAACCCTAGGTACTTTGCAAATGTAGATAACGGTGTTTACTGAACTATGAAATATGAAATTTATTTTATAAAATGGTTCATTATTTCAATATACCTATAAAGTTTATATAGAAAGTGCTAGATTTCAGAAATATAGGTACCTAAGGTGAAATGTAAATCATTTATCAAATGTAATAAATTACATCATTTCGAAAATGTATAACTTATGTGGAGAAGGGACAGTGTATTATTATTTATAGAGAAACATGCGTGCCCAGGTTTTACTTCATTATTCAATATAGGAATGAAAAACTTAGAGAATTTCATCAATATTAAGGACAATCAACCACCAACAGAAACTATCCTGTCTCCCTGTAGACATTTTTCATCCTGCCATACTCGGAAAGATATTTTTCTACTCTTTTCTATGCGATTGTAAGAAACGTTCCGACGCTAAGGTTCATCCCAATGACGTGGCATTATGATCAATACGATTTCAGGCGCAAACAACGCATATTTTATACAAGCGCATGTTTTTTAAGATTCCGAAAAAGGATATAAATCTAATTTGCATTTTTTTTTCTTGGGTTAATCAGTAATCATTGGAAAATAGGTTTATGTACTAGTTCCATAAAGTTACACTGAGAGAAGCATTTAATTCAGAGAAATAAAATGTCTAACAAAAAATTAAATTATTTATTTGTGTTTGGCGAGTTAATGATTAAATTAGTGTTAATGTGGCATTTATTTCAATGGTAATATTAAATACTTAATACAAAAATAAATTTAATTGTTAAGGAGAAAAACCATATTTATTCAGAAGAATTAGAATTAAATGTATACTTTTCGCGAACAGATTTATTTGGCATACTTTATTTATTTTGCTACTGAAAAATAAACTTTAGTTCTACAAAATGAAAAGACTATATTTTTTTAATATAATAATTATTCATATGAACTTTTCACTCAGTTTTACCATCACTTACAGGTAGGTATTTCTATTTGCATGTTAACGCTACAAAAATGGCGCCGCTTAAGAAGTTGTACGAACTGTATGCGCAATTCCTGGTATACCTACTCTCTATAGCAAAAGATGTCTAAGATGTATTTCCAACACGCAACAAATACAAAATGAAATGCATTGCTTGTTTAAGTTTCGAAACTAATAAACTAGCGTGAAGTGATCAAATTTGGAGTTACAGTAGATTTTCCTGACTATACTAATTCCGGGAACGTAACGATAACTCAATATAATAAAGTTACAGGCTTATTAAAAAATAACGTAGCTAAAGTAAAAGCTCCATTAAAATTTGATATCAATGGATGGCACCAGGTGCACAATATTCCATTAAAATTCCCGATAACTTTAATAAAATAATGTCCATAAAATAAAATAGGGATCTGCTGGACTGTAATAAACTAGAATTTAATCGCTTGTTATAGTTCTAAACAAAACGGCTTTAATAATTGCATTTGGACATCATACAATCTGACGTCTACTGGTAATCTCCAGAGAGTAATGGGATATTTAACAGCAGCTGAAAGGCTAGAATATGTGCTACTTTTATATCTTAATCTCAAGGGAGATAGAAAGCAGAATACCTAATAAAGGTATAAACACACGGCTCCTATAATAAAATCAAATGAAGCGTAAACTTAAAATGAGACATAAACAGAATATATATGCATCTAAATTGCATTCTTAATTAAAATTACTTACTTTCAGTTCTCTATTTTACCTCAGTGTTTTACGATACTTACTTGTGAGGACAAGGTAACTGTAAGTGTAGTAAGAGATAAGTAGAAGCGTAAAAGATAGTTTTAAAACTTTGATTGGTTGATATTGTTGAAGAGAAACAGAGGTTTACTTTTACTGTTTCGTATAAAAAAGAAATATTGACTCAGCACACAAATGTTAATGCATAGAAAATGCCTTTCTGAACGGTCTACTTTTAATTCCGGAATATTGAATCAGCAAAAACCAAAAAGGTGATAAAAATATGTATAGATGTATGTAAATCTAATGTAATAATGTAATGTAATGTATGTAAATGTAATGTAATAGATGTATGTAAATATGTATGCTCAATACTCACAAAATGTATAAATATGAAAAGCTTGGTAGTGGTGAGAGACACACCGTAGTGCCCTCTTTGGATCTTTGCTACTATCTGTCTGACAATTATTGTCAAATTGACAGACAGATAACGACCTGCTTTTCCGCAGGCGCCATTATAGCAGTGACCTCTATTGTCTTTGAGGTAGACAATAAATTTAATTGTTACAATCCTACATATTTATTTGAAGGAATAGACAACTACTCCACGGGCAATGTGCTCTGACTGGCATTGCATTACTCCGGCATCCCCATAGGAGTCGCCACATCTGACCAGGAGTATGACCAGTTTTTCGTTTATTAGACACTCTGACGACCGCATAATAAGCACGAAACCGGTCAGTGTCTGGTGGTTGCTCCCGATGAAAGACATGGTGACTCTTATGGAGATACCGGAGTAATGCAATGCCAGTCGGGGCACATTGTCCGTGGAGTAGTTGTTTTCGGCATCTACTTCAAATGAAAAGCTTACTTAAGCTGAATGGAGGAAACAATTATTACTTAAGTCAAATTGAGATCTATTTGTTTCTTTATTTGCTACTAGAACATCTGCTTGATATTAGATTCACCCAAGTAAAAATAATCACAACTAACACGTAAATATTTTATATAAGAAGTAGCCGACAAGTACAGAAATTATATGTTGAATTATTTATCTAAAACTGTACAAGATTTGACCGCGTGGTTGCGTCCCAGAACTCTAGGAATACAGAGCCCTTGGGACCAACCCTCTTTTGCTGTGGAGTAAATAGTTTATTATATAAGGTGGCTTCATCGTGCACTAGATTCAAGGGTATATAGCTCTGGAGGTGACACTCCACATATTTTTACTCACATATTAAAACGGAAACCCTCTATATTTTCATAAATATTAAGAAACTATATATGATGAAGGGTATGGAACTAAATAGAATGGTGGGTGCTTTAACAAATACCAGGTAAGGAAAGGAAATGGCTAAATGCTAAATGCATGCTAAATGCTAAATGCTAAACCGGTATTACACTGGGAAATATATTATAATTGCTACAATCTTCTTTTACATGGTTCCCTTGGTGCTATATTGATTTAAACTATTATCCCAGCTTAAAATTTGGATCCTTAAATATGTTTAATACAAGTACATCTTTGTATTGTTTGTTAATATAATAGTGTGTTTTCTACATTCACCACATCTTTATAACGTAATAAATAAATATATGTGAGTTTTCAGGTAAGTAAATAAGAACTAGCATTGAATATTAATAACATGTTACAGTTAATTTCATTTAATGTTTCTAAAATAAACAAAATACTAGCTACAAACCTTTCTCTCGGTGTATAAACAGTACATCACTATCTTAAGATCATCATATTCTAATACTTTTTTATTATTGGACCATAACAATGTCGTTAAACTTTCAAGGGCCATCGTTCCCACCGCCACCGCCAACTCGATGACCCCACGTTCGCCCTCCGCCGCTGGCTGACGGCGGAGGCGATCGCCGGATCAAAAGCGACGGCGGCGATGCCCGAAGCGCCGCCCCCATTTTCGGCGAGGAGTTCATTCACATAAAATAATAATAAAACTTAGTGGCCCTTGTTTGCCTCACCATTGAGTCCTTTGCACTTGCGAGGACCTCGGGCGAGGCGTATGTCCGATGAGTTAGAGAGGATGAAGGGCCTACTGGGAGGGTGGGAAGTGGGTATTGTAATAGAACTCATATGCATGTCGGAAATTAGGAATAGGAACGCGCAATCGTTGTTTTATTGCCAATTGTAGGATAATAAAGTAAAAGGGATTACAGATTAGTACAAACAATATATCTACTCAGTACCATAAAGACCGAATGTGTTTTGTTCAAAATAATATTACACAGGGCACTTCATGTTGGTTGACATACATATTGAACGTGTTATGGAGGCAAAATTCTTTGAATGTGAAAATTTATATAGACGGACTTTCTCATATTTTCTCATATACTCTATACTCTATATACTCATCTTCAAAAAAAATGCAATCAGTATAACAACTCAACTATAATTTAGTACAAGAATAAGGGAAACCCTTAAAACCTTATTGATTAAACTAAAAAGTAGGTTATCAGTCATTATTATTATATGTATATAGACCTATTATAGGTCTATATACTATGAATATAACTATGAATCACACTGTTATAATATCAGTGTGATTCATAGTTTGTTTCTTTCGGGATTACACCACCTGTAAAATAACAAAAAGCAGAAAACCAGAAGTATATAAATTAAATATTCAAAGTGTAGTAACAAGGCAAACTTCTAAAATTTGCCTCAAAAAACCACTGTATAACGTGTGATAAAATAATATTTGATATATTAACTAAATTTTATCAGTGGTTTTTCAGTATTATACAAAATTCTATATTATATGTCATATTCTAAAATATGTCCAAATTAAATAGTTATAATAAAATTTAAAAGAAATTAAACACTTAACTAGCTTTCTTCTATACGTTTCGAGTTGATCCTCAACTCTTCTTCTGTAGACTGTTTGTACGATAAACTCTTGTTTTTAACTCGTACAAACAGTCTACAGAAGAAGAGTTGAGGATCAACTCGAAACGTATAGAAGAAAGCTACTTAAGTGTTTAATTTCTTTTAAATTTTATTATAACTATTTAATTTGGACATATTTTAGAATATGACATATAATATTATAGAATTTTGTATAATACTGAAAAACCACTGATAAAATTTAGTTAATATATCAAATATTATTTTATCACACGTTATACAGTGGTTTTTTGGGGCAAACTTTAGAAGCTTGCCTTGTTACTACACTTTGAATATTTAATTTGTATACTTCTGGTTTTCCGCTTTTTGTTATTTTACAGGTGGTGTAATCCCAAAAGAAACAAAATATGAATCGTCAAAATACACCACAAATAAGTTACAGACGTTATCTATATCAGTGTGGTTGCAATACTAGTTGCATATTAAGAATACTGCCATTTCTATGTGCACTATTTATCTTATACCTAACCAAAAAGTATTGGGACTTTTTACGATGAAAAGACATAACTCTGCATTTGCTAATATTAAGAGGAAGCTTGCTGTTATATCACCAGTTCTTTAGTGAAACAACGTTACCTTGAACATCTTGACAATCAGCAACGAAATTGATACGAATATCACAAAAAAGAGTGGTCCGAGTATTGATCCTTAGGGAACGTCTCAGGTTTGAAAAAATGTATCAGATTTAAATCCCCGCAATTGCACAAATTGGTAACGGTCTTCAAGGTAAGATTGAAACAATTTTATTGAACCTGTACGGAGTCTCATCTCATTCAGATCTTTATCCGAACAGTATGGTCGAGCCTACCAAATGCTTTTGAGAAGTATCTGTAAATGTCATCGATTTGGGTCTCGGAAAGACATAAATTGTGTTTTGCATATTAGGTTAGAAATTGTAGACCGTCCTTGCGATAAAAGTTAATTTGAAGGATATGGTAAAACTCTCACAGCACACCACTGAGTCGAGGCACGTGTCACATCCCTCTCAATCGTCTGTCCTTTGCCAGCTGGCATTATCACAATTATCCACCGAGAGAGCGGGGTGACTAAAAAACCCACTTTTTTTAATAATTTCTCGACTGCGACGCTGTGCTTTCACAGTTGCGATTGATGCTAAAAAATAATGTTTGGGAATATTCATTACTCTCTTGAAAAGCTATTGAGGCGACAGACAAATTGCCGATCGATATTATATTTCATTCATGACTCTATATTTAAAGCTATTTAACAATGCCGGGCTCTTTAATTACACTGTTTTGTTGTTATTGATGTTTTTTCCGGAGATTATGATGGAGTGTCTCCGGTATGGAACAACACAATTTTATAAGATGACTGTGATGTTACTATACACATAGAAGATTAAAAAGTATAGGCGCCGTCACAACAGTAGTGTCAGCCACTCTTAACACCAAACTATGGACTGCCATTTATGGATGTAGCTGTCCGTAGCTGTCCAAAAAAGCTACCTCGTTATTGAGAACTTTAATTAGTACTAATACATACTTCCATTAACGAAATTTGCTCTAACTGTCTTTGAACTCATTACATCTATGCAGTGACTAAGACAGCTTCATAGCTTTGACAAACTTTCCAACCAATTTGGTTCAATAACCTTAAAGAAAAAAATTCACCTGCTAACTGACTTCTTGTCTCAACACTCTAAAGAAATTCCAAGATGGCTAATTGCCACTCTAAAACACCTACATTCAAAATGAGCTAAATGTGTGTTATGCAGTTCAAATACAGTTTATCTGAGATAGGTATTAATCACTAAACCTTTGATTAAACTCTAACTAAAAAAAGATAGGCAACCACTTGGACTCGAGATTCACAAAAGAATCCAAATTCTCACCTTAACTGGAATATACATATACAACTAAATAAGATACTACTGATTAATTCTGTATCAACAAGTACATAAATGCAAGTAAGAATACAATAATTATTAAAACTTAAAAAAAACTCAAAAGATCAAGATTAAAAGCAATAGTGACCTCGTCTATCAAGTCACATACAGAAAAGCCTAATTTTTAGCGTTTCCGTTCGATATATCGATATTTCTCCCACTACCTACTATAAAAATAACGTGAATTAATGAGACCATAGAGATGATAAAGGGCCAGCTCTACCTATAGGTGATTTATATATTGCCTAATGTAAATACTATATATTTAGTAGTAGCTAATGCTTGAAACTACATTATGTTGAAATTAACAAAATTTATGTTACAGCTCCATAACACAAACCTAAATATTTTTTAGATTAATATTATTATATTACGTATTCTATGGTTCGTTTTACTGTTAGAAATTCTTAGTTATAAAATTAAATATCTTTCAGGTAAAATATACCTAAAAGAAATAAGGAAATCTATTTTGTTTTGTTTCGAAATCTATTCAAATCATGCTTCGTATATTAAAATCAACAAAGTGAAGGTAATTATAGTTAATTATAAACTTTTTGTAGCAACCAATATTGTAAATTGTAGCAAACAATATTTCTAATAATTATCCAACTCTGAGTATCTTACTTGTCTATTTTTCAATAGAACGCTGGCGTCTTGGAATTTAAAATAGATGATATCTATATTTTCAAGGAAACTAGAGAGCTATTACAAGTTAAAACGGCTAGACCACTTGTAAGGCACACTTCAAAGCAACTTCTTTATGCGACTTAGCTTTGAAAGTGAATAAAGAGAATTACCTTTGAAAATCGTTGTTCCTTTTTTACTTGGTTGCTGGTTTTACTAGTACTTACGGGCAATGTAAAGATCATCTAAGGAGTATAAAAAATCTCTGCAATTATAATAATATTCAAGTGTTTTTGAAAAGTAATATGTAATTTGAGATACCTATATGTGTACATATATCTCAGAAGGTATCAAAGTAAGGTATCTGTTTAGTATTAAGTAACTAATTTTAGATATTTAGATACTGCCAAATAGCAGTGACTATATAGTCACTGCAAATAGTAAGTAAATGTAGATGGTACTACTATACCTATATGAATTAAGTATAACCTATTACATTAATGTTACTGATTTATAATAAAAATAATACCCATATCCTTCAGTATAATTTTTATTATTATTATTATTACGTAGGCTGAGGTATTAAGTTCGGTCTAAAAAGTTTTGATACGGTTCTGGTAATGAGCGCGCCGATTTACTCTATTGCAATATGTCACTTTCAAATAATTGCACTGAACTAATGTAAAATATTATATTAATATTACAATCACATAAAACTTTATTTAAAGCTATAAGTGAATAGTAGATAGCACAAAAACACGAATAAAAATGCTCACAAATAACCAAAACCATGTCACGCACCTGAACTCTACTAAGGATTAACCGCAGGTAAGAGATAGGCACCATTTCCAGTTAGTATAACAAATACACGTTCTATCTACCTTGGGCGGAGTCGTCTCTTTTTTTAAAAAAAGTCTTTCAGTTCGAGAAATAATGAGAAAATATAAAATTTAGTTAGTAAAGTAAACATTTTCGCATTTGGCGGAAAAACGGAAAACAACCCGGCCTACGTGACCTGTATGCACAATATAATATAAGTTGGTATAGTACAACTAGTGTCTCGTAGTACATTCAACATTAATTTTGGATGTGAGTGGTGTGTAAAAAATCTTTCTGTGCGTCCTTTCAAGATGCATACAATAAAATTATTAAGTAGTTATTTAGGCCTATAAGTAATATGAAACTGCCACTATATGTTTATATACAGTTCATATTTTGTAAGAAGTTTTTGCTGCAAGCTTCCTAGTGATGAATTGAAAATTGTATGTGTCAACCGGTCTTAGAACATCCCCATATTATTCTGCGTATATTTGCAGTTCTTCGGTTCCCCCCCAATTTCAGCAAACCGCACGTCAACCTTTGTCAAGTACTTCACATATTTATTAACTCCCTAAACACCAAAACTTTCGATCAGAATTTCATTAGATTTAGTCCCTCGTTTGCGTAGTAGTTCTGTTCCCCATATAGACTGATAGTTCAGCTTGATCACAATATTTCCTAAATCTAAATCAGCACAGAACTAAAAATCATATAAACGAAGTAATTTAATATGAAATTATTTTAATTAATTCTCTTTTAATTTTTTATGGCAAAGCGTTGAAGTTGTAGGCACTAAATGTTCAAAATATTGTAATGAAAAGCTAGAAGACCAGAGGCGTAAATATTTGTTTTTTTTTTAAATATTATAGTGACTATTCACACGCACGTCCATAGTGGTACTGTTAAAAAACTTTACCAGGCAAAATATACCTTCTATCACTGTATGTATGTAAGTCATAACAATTTAAAAAGACAATTTTATTCTACTCCAGAGATTTTCCAAAAAAAAAAAACATAAAAAATAAAACTTTTACCAGTGACTATAAAAAGAATATAACGCTCTGTGTCTCAAAAACTAAGACACTTAAGAAAACATTTTATATGACCTTTATGACCTGTTTAAAATATTTGCAAATACTGTTTGACACTTATACAAAATTTACAATAGTTACGCAATGGTAACTAATGTAGACTAAAGGAAACTGAATGAAAAAACAATAGAATATCGATATCCATTACCAAATATAAATGATATCCTTGATCGACTAGGAAGATGTTCTTATTTTTCGACAATAGATCTAGCTTCAGGATTCCATCAAATTGAAATGCATCCTGAATCTATAGAAAAAACTGCTTTCTCCGTAGACAATGGTCACTACGAATACGTAAGAATGCCTTTCGGACTAAAGAACGCCCCCGCAACTTTCCAAAGAGGGATGGATAACGTATTAAGAGGTTTACAAAATAAAGTATGCATGGTACATGGACGATGTAATCATATTCTCTAATGGCTTATAAGAACATATTTAAAATTTACAACTTGTATCATGGACATGACAAATTGTAATTGTTTCATGGACATGACAAAACTTCAAAGCTTGATGTGCTTATATTAACTATAAATCATAGAATCACATCACAAATGACAATAATTTGTGTAATAATGACTTCCTCCCCTTTTGTTTTTAATTATAAACAGAACAATTTACTTCTTATTTTCTCGTTTTTCATATTTTTCGTTTTGGAATAGTATGTTCAAAAACGTCATATTTGTCATATTAAACATGGTTGAAAAGCATATCTTACAGTGTTTTCAAAAATATGAAAATCCAATATGACGCCAATAAGAAAATCAAAAGTTGAGTGAACTAGCTCAATATTTAGAGACCAAGTCCTCGTTGACTGCTGCCCGTATCAAGAAAATTTGATGATTTTATCCATTACAATAACCGAGTTATGGACGTTTCCAGAAAAAGAAATTTTTTTGTTTTCACTCAGTATCTACTCACGTGAAGGGAAACTTGGAAATGTAACCCTAAAATTGACCAACTTATTGTTTCAAAGATGCTTTTACAGTTCTTCTGGACTATTGGACTGGACAATTGGACAAATGTCACAAAAATGCGTACTAAAATCATGGCTTAATTTTGTTTGTACACATCAATCATGTTCTCAACCATAAATAATGAGTCAGTTGTATACCACTTGTGAACTGGCTTGATATTGTTAGAATTATTTACGCACCTACCGAATAAATTCAAAAGAACAGTTCCTGTAGATAAAATTACCCGGGAATGATGTAGGTAAACGAAGGGGTCGCGAGCTTTTTTGGGTCTTCGCCATCCATCTTCTCCCACGTTCAACGGTCGGGCCTCCCTTGGAATGTTTCTTCTATGCTAAAATCAGATTAGTATTAATCACCTGGTGGCGACATCTACGTGACGTCACATTAATTCTAGCAAACCCACAGGCTCCGGGTCTTACTGTGCTCTAATCTGCAGCCTTAGGCCGGCTATGATTTGACAATGACATGTGAGCTCTGCCGTTTGCTATTCAGAGTGGGCTAATAAAACATGTAAATTGGAGCAGAGATTTGAAAAATTTAGATGTGGAGATGTGAAAACTTATTCTTTATTATTCTGATGATTATTCTCTGTATATCTGACGTATTATTCTTGCAGACCCAGAACGAAAAGTGAAAGCCACAAATGGGGTTCAAATATACAGGGCGGCCTCAAAAAAAATATTATATATTGTATAATTGCGTGCATTAGATGCAATATTAGTTTTTGAGATATATGCAGGATACGTTTTGACAGGTTTTGTATGAATTTCATTAAAATTCATTAATATTATAATATACATATACAGTCATCGCTCTTATGACACACTTTTTTTGGGCATATCTCCCTTATTATTAGAGATAGACCCATAAAACCTTATATGACCTCATTCGTAAAAAAATAGTTCTTTCCAAATATGTAAAACAGTACTTGGTGTTCTATTTAATATATTAAAGTTTAAATCGACGTTTCCGAGCAATTTTTTAAAAATTTTACCATTTTCAAAATAATGAATTGATGCGGGGCTTTATGAATTCACTGTATAATATTATAAATATTACATTTTTATACATGTATACTTACTTTCATATTCTTTTCCAGGTGAGCTAAATGGATTTCATTTCCGGTAGTGGTAAGTTGTAATTCAATCTTATTAACGATGTTACAATATACTTTGTCCTTGACAATATACAGGGTGTTTCCTAAATAGAGATAAAATATCCAGGAGCGTATTTTGTGGACAAAAATAAGGTTTTTTTATTATATAAACCTGGGGTCTTACGGCAGTCGTTGTCAAGCTACAGAGTGTGAAAAATAAAAAATCAGTTTTTAATTTCTAAACCCTATGGAATAAAAAACAAGATAAGTAATTAAACAAAATAACGGCTTCTTATTATTTTTGTTTTGCATGATCTCCCTAAGATTTTTAAAGTATCCTAAAAATGCACTTGGTCAAATAAATCAATTTTGTTGCTGATCAACAAAATTTTCACAGACAGCATTTTCAACACCTTATAAGTATATAGAAAAAAACGCTAGAAGTCCATAACCTTTTGCAATTTTGTAATACCTTAATTTGGGGAGGCAAGGAGGGCCTCTTATAGGGTCAAGCAGTGGGGGCCATGGCTAGGTAAAAGCCACGATGGTGGACACATAAGTATTCTTGGGGAACTTGTGGGAGGAGACAGTCTACTGGACGCACCCAGTGACAGGATATCTCCCACTTATGTGTTTCTCAAACCTTACATAGTAGAGATACCGGACAGGGACGCTTGGCTCGAAAATCCTGATGCTCAGGTCTCGAATGGGCTCGTCTGGTTTACGGATGGGTCCAAGACAGACCAGGGCTCAGGGGCGGGAGTCCGGGGCGTGCGCCCGAGGGCGAGACTATCCTTCTCCTTGGGTAAGTATGCCACGGTCTTTCAGGCGGAAGTGTTTGCTATCTCTGCATGTGTTCAGGAAAATCTCAAAAGGAGATATTCTAATCAGCATATCCAGATATGCACCGACAGTCAGGCGGCTTTACGTGCCTTGATCTCCTACAGGATCACCTCCAGGGCAGTCCTAGAGTGTGTTAATGTCCAATTGGGACAGAACAACCAGGTAAAATTGACCTGGGTACCGGGTCATCATAACATAACAGGAAATGAGGAGGCCGATGCACTGGCTAAGAGAGGCTCAAGTATACAGTTTACAGGGCCCGAACCAGTGCTGGGGCTTCCGCCTAGTTATGTAGCAAGGTCCATTGGAAACTGGATCAAGGTAAGATCAAAGGAAGAATGGTCAAACGTGACTGGGCTGCGACAAGCCAGGCTCTTAATTGAAGGGCCTTGGTCGAACGCAACTCGATTAATACTTGCGCTAAGTCGTAACAGCATAAGGATTGTCACAGGACTGTTGACAGGTCACGGACATCTTAACAAGCACCTTAACACTATCGGTCTTAATGACACTAGAAGGTGCAGGTTTTGCGGACACGATGACGAGGACTCCATTCACATCCTCTGTCGCTGTGCCTGCCTCATGGTCAAGAGACACAGACACCTGGGCGCAGCATTTCTTCTGCCTCAGGACATTAGGGAGCTTCCCCTACAACGGGTGTTGGCCTATGCGCACAGCATGGGTCTCTTCCAATAGCTCCCAACTAGCGGCAGGCATAATGGGTCGAAAGATCTGAGTGCTGCGGGTAACCGCGCCGCCTATCAACAACAACAACAATACCTTAATTTGCAACTGAGATATTCCTCGAGAGACTTAAAGCCAGTACAGGATGAAATTAACACGTTGTATATGTCTACTACGAACTTTTCAATTTTCTATAAATTACCCGCTCCAACTACCCATTCGAAATAAACATATATCTTCAAGAAGATGAACGAAATCAAGTGACCGGCTGTCACTTGACAGCCGGTCACTTGACAGATTCACAAAAATTGCGAATTTAGTAGGAAAGGAAATCCGAGGAACTTCAATAGGTTTTCAACATTTTTGAAAAAACTGAAATTTGTAGATTCTTTTTTCTCAAATATTTCATGTATTTAAACATGATTAGGGCAACTTTTTACATAGCATCTTAATCTGCCGACGGTATTTCCATAGGAGTTGTTATTTTGAAAATTCGACTGTCAACTTTTTTGTTATGGGCACCATATAGGATTTTCATATGGTCGGATAGAGCTCTCAAATCTGAAATCGTCGATATGCCGCATTTGATGTCAAACAATTACGATTCTAGATAAAAAAAATTGTTTTATTAAGCTTGGTGTAGAAATAGTATAGAGTAACTACACTGAGAAAAGGATCTCTTGTCTTAAAGACAGAATCATTTCACACAAGAGTGATATTCGTTACAACAGGACCCTTGTGGCTTGGCGAAGCACGCTTTGGAAAAAATCACTCAGTCTCGTGGGTGATGATCAAATGTTGGATTTTGAAAATAATTTCTCCAAAAGAACGTTCTTTGAGATGGAACACATCTTCGAGGAAGGGTACAGACAATCTCAGTTTGATTTATACTTATCTTTTACAGTTTAAAAATTATGGTAATGACAATTTATTTGATAGTACTTTTTAATAAGTGAATTTTTCCCCTTTTTCCAATTGACAGGATTTTATTGGTTTTAATAAATAAAATTTAGACTAAGAAAAGACTACCATTCTCAATATTTTGTAATAATTTATAATAATTTGTACCCTTACAGTTAATGATGGGTGTCTTTTGCATATAGTTGTGAGTTACTAATTCTCTTTTTCTTGAGATTTTAGATAATTTTACTTAATTTTAAATTACCCTCTCATTCATTTTAATGTTAATATTTTGTTTAGTGATCTTTCATCCAATTCCATTTAGTATTATTACAATTAAGTTGGCAGTCATACTATTCGGTAATGCGTAGTAAATTTATTTTTTTCTATGATTTTACTGTTCAATTGGATTAACCAACCCGTTGCTATTTATTTATTTTATTTTCTGAAAAAGCAGCACATGATTTGTTGTAATTTGAATATGTTCTAATTAGCAATCGAGATTAGCAATCGTTATTTAAATATGTTTTAATATGTAGTGTTGGGATTATTGACAACAATTATATTCATTATAGCAAATATGTAGTGATGTGGTTTTATAATCATTTAGTCAATTGTTTTTGTTTAATCTCTACTTTTCGTAAGTATCTACCAGGCTTTATTTAATATTTATTATGAGTAATTTAATAAATTTGAAGTATTCCTGAAGAAGGAGCAATACATGGTTTCGAAGGATTGAATTTGAAAAAAAGAGTACTCTTATTTTCTGCCTTATTTGACTTCAATTCTGTTGTATTAGGTATTTGTTTTAAATATATGCCTATATGCATCCAGTGGCAAGTTTAGCGCTCTGAGTTTCATTACACTGGTCCACACCTCAGGTAGTTCCGTCAAAGCGACGTTGATTGTAGCTTCCCCCATCAACAAGTCGCCGATACGATCATGGCGAACCCCTGTAATGGCTTTGTTTACTTTTTGGCGATATATAATCCATTATGCGGTGCCAAATGACGGTAATATTTGCTCAATAGGCTGTGAAGACTTAATGTGTGACGGCATTGATTTTGTTTCGTATCTGAGGGATAAGTTAGAAATTATATCGGTTCCAACAGTAAAGATTGGCTTCATGGTCGAATTTAAATTGATGGTATATGATTTATCGTTTATAATATGTTCAATAACTTGCTCTAATGAATTTTGTTAGTTAGTGAAAATAATGAGTACAATTTTTTATAATTTTTTAAGTTAAAGCACTTGTTGCATCTAATATTTATCTATATTATTTTAATATGCTTAAACTAGCAAACTATTTAGAGCACTGGCTTTTTATTTTTATTAATTTACAGAAAGAATGTTGGGAATCCAGTATGCACGACGACACTGGAGGGGATGGAGGGGTTACGGTATGCGTATTAACGTAGCCCCCGACAGATTAGTGAATGCTATGGTATTACTCACGCCGACAGGTGTTTGGACATTTTTCATAAATGGAGTATTAACGTTTGTTTAGTTGGTATTCTATTATATAAGGATTATATTATTATTATCAATGGAATAACAAAATGGCCAAATTACCAAAAAAGTTGACACGCCCCTTTTAAAATATTATAAGGGATAATAACCAATCAATAATAAGAATACACAACTGCGGCAATACAAGCAATAATTCAAACAGAGATAGACACAAATTGTACGTAAATTATACAAAAAACTAGAAAAAATATAGTAAGTACTACAATTTTCTAGTAATACAAGTATAAGTATAAAAGAAAGTTTTAGAACATATTGTAAGAAAAAAACAATAGAGAATAGAAGAAAAAACAACAGTAGTGTGTATTGTCTGTTTCACGAAGGTGGTAGTTCAAATGCCCTTTAAAAGACTTCAAAGATGGCGCAGCCACAACCATAGTTGGTAAGGCATTCTATATATTAAATATCCTGTTGCTGAAGAATTGTTGCCTCATTTAGGTGTGAAAATGTTCATTTATTATTTTGAAATCTTGGCCTCTCAAACGTGAAATGATAACGGTGAAAAGGTTACGAAGTATCATGCAAATCACCATGTAGACATCTGTATGTTGCAATGAGATCGCCTCACTCTCTGCGAGCTTCTGGTGTTTGTAAGTTGAGTCCTGCTAGCCTGGTTTCATAGTGAAGTCCCGCGAAGGCCCGAGGGATTTTTGTTGCTCGTCTTTGAATACTTTCTAGGCGATTTATGTCTTGTTCTAGATACGGTGACCATACCGCCACAGCAAATTCAAGATGAGGTCGAATGTAAGAGTTGCAAAAATGCGTCGCAGCTAAGATCCTGGACAGATTTCTTGACCATATAGATAATAATAATCTTGTTACAACTATTTTGGAAACTTGGAACTTTAAGACAGCGACTCAGTTATAGTGATGCCAAGATCGTTCTGCTGCGATGTATAAAAGAATTGTTAAATAATAAACAGTTTTTTCCGATATACAGAACCATCATCAACATTATTTTTTCTAGTACGGTCTGATTAATATTTTTACGTCACTCGACAGAATTTTTCCGACAGAGTTCAATGATGTTTGGGATCATCATAAAGTAAGGGATATACTTTAAAGTCTTATATAATTTTAAGAAATCAAGCTAGAATAAAAAAGTAAATGGAATCTAGTTACTTCAATAATTGGATTTTACTGTATCTACGGAAAACAAAAGAGTTAAAAAAAAAGAGAACAGCAACAAAATATTTAGGTATTCTACAGCAACTGAATAATGGACCGAGGCCCTTTAAGTTACTCACTATTTATACCATTTTAAATGTAAGCAAAAGACCTCATATAATTGTTGTTAAATATTTACATACAAAATTAAATCTATCTAGGCATAGGCATATCTAAATTATAACGTTTTTCAATGAATCTTTTTCCGTAAACTGAGGAAGCCCCGCTCGCGTGAAGAAGTCACCCTAGAGTTTCGGTTTATAATTTACACGTCTTCAGGGTAAATTTGTCCCGGCCCGTCCCTTCTGCTCAGGCATTTCTTATCCTGTTCCGCGAACCCAGATCCAGTCATTATTTATAGGGGCTGTTTCGTCTCCTAATGAGCTCTTTAATTGTAGAATGTCTTAAGTTCTCAGCTGTTTTCCGTGAAAATAATTGCATTTACACCGTATACTTAGCAGCGTCTGCAGTTTACTCGCTTCTGTGATTAAAGAGACTGAAATAGTTTGACACTTTGGACGCTCGAATGGGGGGGTGTTGTAATTTAATAAGACTGATTGTCGCTTCGTATACAAGGTGTTAATTATGAGCATGGACATGGAAAAATATTTATTCACTGGAGAAAAACGCTTGGCAGTATTCGTTTAATTATACAAGAAGGTAAATTTGACACAGGGAAATAAATATCTATCTGAATCCGCGATATTATTTGTTTATTAATCTTGATTCTTATAATGACATTATTTACAAAATATTTTTGTACAAAAATATCTATATTTTCTTTTATATATAGAAATAACCCCTTGAAGAGTATTTTGCTGCTATTACAATGTGATCAAAGCGAGATCAATGAGTAATTTGGTTCTATCCTAATTTAACTATTGTAGTAGTGAAGTAATAAAGTTGAAAATGTTAGAGCTAAGGTCTTACTCACTAGTGTACCTTAGAGTCTGGTAACTTAATTATACTAACACTAACGTGTAACACTAACCGCACAATACTTCTGCTTTTATACTGATATAATCAGTTCACTAACTCAAAAGGCTTAACCCTCTTGAGCCTTCTAACTATGTTAGTGTTGTCGAGGAGCTGGATGGCCTCGATGTTCACATGTTGATGGAGTCGTTGTTCGTGAGTCCTTGCAAATTTAGTAATTGTCTACTGTACAGTGTCCATATGAAGATCTCGATGAAGGTCGCTGTTTCTGATGTACCAAAGCGCTTAGACGATGTTCCGTAGTACTTTGTTCTGAAATCTTTGAATGATTAATATATTACTCTTACTGGTACAGCCCCAAAGCTGTACTCCATAGATCCATACTGGCTTGAGAATTTGTTTATGTAACAGTAATTTGTTGTAAGTTGATAAGCAGGAGTGTCTTACCAAGTAGTCAGTACATTTTCTTATATCTGATGTCTAGCTCTTCTCTTTTCTTTTTAACATTGACTTTCAAGCGAAGTCTTGCGTCTAATGTGATGCCTAGATATTTTGCTGAGTTTGCATATGGAATCTTGGCATTGTTCATATTAATAGATATTTGTTGTTCTTTTTTATTTGTAAAATTAATCTGCACTAATTTAGTTTCATTCAACTTGATACGCCATCTTCTGGTCCAGTTATTGATTTGGTCAACTGATGTTTGCAGTTTGTTTGCAGCTTCTTCATAGCCCTTCCCTGTCGCAAGAATGGCATTCTGAGTATTTATATGGAAGTAACTTATTTAGTTTATATATTAACCCATCATGCCACACTTTATCAAAAGCCTGCGCAACATCAAGGAATATCGCTGAACAGACAGACTGTTTTCTAGCGACTTTTCTATTACATCAGTGATTCTGTGTACTTGATCTAGGATGGACTGGCTTTTTCTGAATCCAAACTGGTGAGTTGGGATTAAATTACCTTCATCCATGATTGGTTTCAATCTTTTCAGTAGAATTTTTTCGAATAATTTTGAAAAATTATTATCAAAAATTTCTATATAAATGCTTTTATACAAAAAATATTCCCAAATTTATATTAGTTTGTTATATAATTTCTAATTATTATTAATATAATGGGACTACTATAAAAATTCGTTGAAAAATATTTGATCAAAAGGAGGTTATTGTGATCATAACGTACTTAAATTGAATGAATTAAAATCCACGCAAAAGACAAAAGATCGATTAGTCAACCCATCTAGTGATTGTTAGACTTTTTTGTCTCCCTGTATAATAAAATGCATTCCTCTCCTGTTTAATTACAAGAAGGTACCTATCGCAAAAGATACATATTTCCTAAACATAATTTGAAAACTCCAATAGCATAAATTGTTTCCTAAGAAATTGGGTTAGTTTTTGCCATTCTCCGGTTTCTAGTTTCTATTTGGAAACCTATCACGGAGGAAAAAATGTCACACACTTTCACAAAAATGGAAAAGTATTATAAAACCACGGTGATAAAAGCATCATAGGCTTATAAAAAAGACCTTTAAAGTAATTTATACACTACAATGGAGGTCCCGAGCCATTGATTTTAGAATGTGTGCCCGTAAAAGTGTTGCTTTAAATTTATGAAGGTGGGCAAATGGTTTTTACATTATGTAGGTCTTCAAGTGAAATAAAAGCATTATCATAATCACTGAGCAATAAAACCTTTATTGGTTATAGAGGCAGTTAGAACTTACTAATAGATATGCGTTTTATAATTAATTTTGCCGTAGTTCTATGAAATATATTTTTGTTACTAATACTAATACTAATGTTAAATTATAGACATGTTTCTTGAGATGGCAGTGGTCCATTATGAGCCCTGTCATACTCCTAAGCCGAGGTTTACCCATGCCCAGCAGTTATTATCTGAGAAGGGTCTTCCTTCATTCCATCAATGTTTTCGCAAGACTGTTCCAGTTTTAAGAACTAGTAATTCATATGTTCTAACTCCATTCATTTTCCTAGAACCGTTCTGGCATCATTAAAAACAACTCGACAAGCTGACTCCAGTCTTACGAAAACCATTTTAGATTTCTTTCTAGCAAATTCATTTCCTTCAATATCTTTAGCACCTGGCAAACAACACAGTTATACTGTATTGGTATTTGAAAGTTTAATTAGCCATTGGATGCAATCCCAAACAAGCCTTGAATTAACCTTGTTTGGGTTCAAAGCCTTTATGGCGGTTTGACTATCAGAGAATATGAATATGAATTTATCTGCACCATAAATACTCCAGCTTTTTTGTTCCTCTATTTGTTTTGTAGCTATCTGTGAACCACACAAGGCTCCAAGCCACCAGATAATTTACCTTCGATTCCCAGTTACCTAATAAACTAAATGAATAAACGAACTACTACCTAAAATAAATGAATAAGGCGCATTTCTTTCAGAGTAGTACAGAAGGCAAGTTTAATCTATAGCTATTTAATAATGCCTGTCAATTTTTGTATTTCAAACATATAGGTATCCAGTACTAAGGAAGAGTATTTATATATTATAGTATTTGGTCATTTACCAAATAATACTACTGAGAGATTATTTTTTAAATGAAAATTTGCTCGACTGGCTTTATGACATCTGTTGTGAATCACCCTATACGCTGTAGCGAAATCCTTTTTTTAATACATAGTATTTCGAAAAGTGCGAATCTTATAGACATCAAATTTGACTTTTAACACTCCTCTGTAACATTTGACTGAGTTGCGAGATTTCAGCTATAATTTTTTTTGTATATAGGATCCTCCTAGGAGTACTTAGGGAATGTATTAGGATGACCAGATTGCAAATCTATGGCCTGCTATGATTTGTTTTCCAAGTAATTTTACCGAAACTCATATCAGCTACGTTTTATTGAAAATCTGGGAACGTAGCATTGGCCCACATCCCGTAAACTCCAAAACTACAAATTCTATGAAGTTATCAATCATTAACAAATAAGTTTGGTCCAAAGTCTTGAAATAGGAAAAAATTACTCAAGTTCAGGTCAGCTTTGGAATTATATGAAAACTGTAGAAAGGAAGATAAAAGGATCAAAAGCAAATTATGAATAGTATGGGGTCATCATAAAGTAAGGGGTATACTTTAAAGTCTTATAAAATTTTAAGAAATCCAGCTAGTAACAAAAAGTGAATGGAATAAATGGATTGCTTCAATAATTGGATTTTACTGTATCTATGGAAAACAAAAGAGTTGTGTCAACTGCTGATACAAGTGTCAAACGTAATCATTGCGATTTAGAGAATTGTTCACATTTTGTAAATTCATGGCCTCCAAGATCGCCTGATCTTAACCCAGCGAATTACTAGCTGTGTGGCATTTAAAAAACTCGTGTTTAGAACACGACCAACAACGCTGGAAGAATTAAAAGACTGCAATTCAACCAGAAATGCTGAATAATGCTGTGTATAATTTGGAGGAACGGTTGGTGATTGTACAGCAGCAAAATGACCACCATATCGAACATTTGCGTTAACCACTGTTGGACATAAGAAATCTCATTCTTTAAGCAATCAAATTTCCTTCACATCCTGTTATTAACTTAATTTGTTAAAAATACATAAGCCGAAATATATCCCTTACTTTATGATAACCTTGTATTTTAACCCAGACAACATTTATCTCGTCAGATTTATGGAAATGGTTTGCTGAGTGAAAATGTCAATCTCTGCTAAGAATAATGTTCTGTTTGAAAGGATTTCTACTAGATTTCTGCACTTACTTTAAACTACAGGATTTTGAGTCGTTTGGATACATTCTCGTCGTTCTTTACTTTTATTCCTCTATCAGCTATACGGAATGGCAGGGAATACGTAGGGCTACATCCGTCAATCTCTTCATCTTTATCTGGCTACGTCTAGAACCTCCGTATGTTTATACAGAGTGTTGTAACTCAACATTAACTAAAACCGTACTTATACAGATTTGATGGCATTTAGTGCGCATAAAAGTGAGAAAACGCGTTCAGCAATCACATGTATAATCACAGGACTGTAGATACAGGACGATTTGTCTATTTTCTGCTACCAAAAAAGAATTTGTAATCTTTCCAAAAAATGTATGATTATATAAGAACGGATTAAAATTTGTCAAAATTACTGTTTTCAAAATAGGATACTTCGTTTAGGTGTTATTAAATTTAAAGATATTGATGTATTTGGTCGTTTTTACGAAGATCTGAAGTCAGTATACAAGAGATCGTTTTGTATGACCTTTTCTAAATATATTAATTGGTGTGACTTGATACAGTGTTTATACCCAAACACATTTAGTTTATAGCTTTTAAAATTAAATAACACTTTTGGACTCATCTTTAATCTCAACACAAGATACTTATGTGTGTCAGATATCTAAATTTTAAAGAAACACATTTTAAGTCTCTTTGAGAAATACATGAAACCTTTACGTACATTATTTTGTCTTTACGCAAGCCAGCTTAGAGATTTATACAAGCATAACAAACTTTCCAATCATTACATTAAAATGAATATACTACAAGTGTAATTTTCTCCTCCTTCAGAAAACTGCTGAAGGTATAAAGGGAGAGGCACTTCCTCATTTTTTATAGAATATCATGAGTATTATATCAATATTTCTATAGAATATTAAATGAAAGACACAAGACCCAATGCACATGAATTCCCCGGCTGCCGCTAACTTAGTTTTGTTAAGTCGTTTTACTTTGCAAATACATTTTACCCAGTTACTTTACATCCATTTTTCGCGAACATACAAGACCTGAAGCCCACAAAAACATTAGTTTGTAATTATTTGAAAGCCTTTACATCGGAGAAAGGGAAACGTTAAACGCCAAAAAGGAAAGCTCGTAAATTATATTCATTGAGATAAATTCATTCATACACATTCTCATATTCACATATTTATAATTCAAGAAGCTTATAGGCAAGCAGCTAGTCGATATTTATCATCAACGTGTAATTTTTCAACATTTTATGAAATTTGTTAATAAAGTTTTTCATGGGAAATTTCTGTCATGGGACATTAAGTTCTAAAAATAGTCTTGGTAAGTATTTCTTTCTAAAAACCTAAATTATTGCCAACTGCTGTGATATTTTTGTATCATTTCATTTGCTATAGATTTAAATTAAAAAGTCCATACTGATGTAAAGTTTAAATCATGATATTCATCTGGAATTAGGTCACCTAAAAAAGACTGTAATATTAAAACAAACTTTTAAATTTTGAGAAGTACTCTTGCTTAAAATAACTACAGCTTCACTTCTAGCAATGTGTCATCTCTTAATAAGAAACGTAAGTTGAATAAACTTACACTTTTTACTAAAAGATGGCGCGATGTCTTGTCTTTCAAATTCCAAGCGTTTACCATCATTCGAATATGTTATAAAGCCAATGGTGGACACAAATGCCAAACTTCTGCTGAATGTTGAAGTTACTAAAGTACTCATCAATCGTGGGTAAAATTTGTTAGTAATACTACCGTGCAAAGGCAAAACGATGTATTATGAAAATGTTAGTTTTGAGATATTTGAAGTTAAAGTTTGAAGTAATGCCAAATATATATTTTAATTTTCACGTAGATCTAAAATAAGTTATTATATTGTTTAGACTGCAAATGAGCTATTTCACTAAATAAACTCAGTCAAATAGTTTTTTTTTTTAGTAATGGCTCTTAGATTGATTTGCCAGAGTTTTTCCTTCAATTTACTCTGAAAAAACTTCGGCAAAACAATCTAATGTACAGTAAGCGTTTTTGCCAGAGAATTTTATATGAAGTTGCGAAATAAGAATTATTTCAAAAACAATGTACTATACATTATATTTTTAAGGTAAATACATATTTTTGTAGAAATAATTCCTTTTCTAAAACAGCATTAATTTTCATACATTTATTTAATATTAGCAAACACAGAAAAGAACATTTTTGCTTAAATGTAGTAAGTACACGTATTAAACTTCAAACAATGTACTTTTAGAAATACCCTGAACTGCTGCTCGAAATTTTTCTACACCTCCACAGGCAAAACAATGTATTGTTTAATACTTTGTTTTACCAGTGTTTTTATTATGATCTTAAAATATAAACAGTGTATTGTACACTACATTGTTTTGCCATTGAAAAAATTCCTAAAAAATGATATTACCTTGTTCTGCTTATGTTTACAGGATCTGAATGAAATAATACATCGTTTTGTCATGAGCATATATCAGAAACTATATAACTTAGAGAGTTCGTTTAACAATGTATTAGTAGATCATAAAGCCTACATGTACATCACACAAATATCTCAAAATCGCCATTTTTACGAATACATTGTTTTGCCTTTGCACGGTAGAATACTACTTTATAGGATATATTTTAAGTGCAGGTCATAAATTAGGGCGACGATTCCTTGTGTCATTTTAGATCCAAAAGCTTCAAGAAATCAAGAGCCTGCAGTTACTGGTTTCCATGTTAGAGGGCGTTAAGGTTTTGGAAAACACCACTTTTTTCAATTATCTCTGAAGCTGTATCACATAGATTGAGGAAACTTGCAGAAATGATACAGCTGTTTACAAGCAATAGTTTGGGATATTTACACATAAACGTATCTACGGGGGAGCCTTGTCATGGGAAACCTCAGATAATCTACGTCACTGGGCTTTCAGAAGAATTAATAGAAGCATAATAGGGTGTTCTCACATATTTTTTTTAATACCAAAAAATTGAGTTTTCCTTCCCTATTATACATATGTCTAGTTAAAAAAAATTACAAACACTTGCATATCCGAAAAAAAGTCAGTTGAAATTTAAATTCGGGATTTGGCGCGCAAACGCGTCTACTACGGTAGACATATTTGTGACGTCATCAGGCATATAAACAAACAGTTTGACAGGAAGCTATCAACATCAGTCATTATATTTCCATTATAATAAAGATCAGCGTGTATGGTAACAAGTTTTTTTAAATTATTTTATGAAGTACTAGTTATATTGTATGTTCTAAATATATATAAAATTTCCAGTTCAAAATATGTAATAAACAAACACTAAACGGCGGCCATCCATATGCTTAATGACGTCACTTGTGTATTGGTTCCCGTTTAAAATAGATCCTTTTTTTAAATTTTCTAACTTCGATTTTATTCTGAAAAATGCAAAATTTGCATTTTTAACACATTACAACTTCTTTGTGGTTGTATTACTAACTATGTATAGGTTTATAACTTGATTCGTCACATACGGAAAACACCCTATTTCCTGTCATAGTTCTAATAGAAATGGTCTTTTGTATTTTCCACGTGACATTTTCGACTTATCTACACGTTTACATTTATTTTTAAATAAAAAATATACATGATAGCTATTGTTATTTGCTAAACCTCAAATTAAGTTATAGAGTAAATCATTAACTTAACAAGTTTAGTTTGCTCTTTTCTTGTGTCCCCATTGATACATTAACTAATTTGTAATTATGTGTATGTATATGTATACAATTTAGAAATGGCAGATATGCATTTTGTGTACGGCAAAGCAATCGGAATACTGTATACTGACAGTGTACGGCCATGGCTAGTCATTGACGGTGCGCAGCTGGGCTACTGGGCGCGGAATGAATGCTTTCGGAAAGCTTTGCTCTGCACGAAAGTCTCGCTCGCGAAAGTTTACAGTATCGATCGCCCGTCCTGTGGCGATTCTCAATTTCTGTTATACCGCCATCGAAATGTTTTCCAACTTTGGTTCTCTAAATGCAAATGGCTTCCTTTCATCAAAAATATATTAAACTACACAGAAGTGGTATTCGATGCTATTCTAGTTTAAATTTAAAAAAAAAACTATAAAATTTATATTAACACTATGGAATACATGCAGGAAGAGTGTTTAGTGCGTATATTTATTTTAAGATGTCTCTTACGATTGATAGAAATTCTTTATCAGTTTTTGTGTCTTATTTAAAAGTATTGATGAGTTTCCTGGGTGATCAGATATTACAATGTTGTAATTCGTTCATTAATATTAAATGGAACCCCTTAATATTTTAGCGATTTTTAAAAGGACGTGATATTTTATCAAACACAAATTTTGACAATTAATTTTATATAACATTTTCCATATAGTAGGATTTTTTCACATAGTAGATTCTTCAATTAATTATTTTGTAGGTTGTGGAGAGAATATATGGGGATGATAGAGATGGCACGTGCTATCTTTTGTAGTTGTTGTTGTTGGAAGACTACGCGGTTACCCGCAGCACTCAGGCCTTTCGACCCTTTGTGCCTGTCGCTAATCGAGAGCTATTGGAAGAGACCCTTGCTATGCGCATAGGCCATTCTAGTGGAATCTCTCTAATGTCCTGCACTAATTTTGCATATATTTCTTTTACGAAACATGTTTCTATTTATTTTCACAAATATATTAGGTAATTAATTAATGTAAATCCATTGGGTATTCACATAAATTTCAAATGAAGCAAATTCAATAAAAACCAATGAATGTAGTATTACATACAATTTTATTTTTAATTATATCCTATATAACCAGTTACATGAACACTTATAAACTGAATATACATAACAGCTGATATTATTTTCCACAGCAGATTTCCCCCACTCAGGAGGTTTTCCGGGATTTCCCCAAGAGTTTTTCCGATTATCAGTCTTTTTCGAGCGAAAGTAAACCGATTTAGCTAGAGGAGCAACCGTTGACTTTATCATATTCCCTTGTGAATTTTCTGACAATTCCACCACTTTTTCTAAATTTCTTTAGTCTTTCCAGCCAGTCCATCACCTTAATTCCCCATGACTTCCCTGAACTCCTCCAGCTCTTCTGGCTGGTATCAACTTTGTTTTCATCAAAGTCTACCCCTCAGTTTAAAATCACACTCTGTTCCATTATTTTTGTACTCCTAAGTTGTTATAATCTAACTTTTATTATTTCCTTTTGCTCTTTATATACAGGGTGTCCACCTAGTGCGCGTAAGTCCAATATCTGGGTTAATAAAAGAGATAACTTAATTTTTTTTTCTACAGGGTTGTCTAATATCCCGAGCTGCACAAAATGAAAATATATTTACATATTCAGGGTGTTCAGTTTTTCTTGGACAGGTACCAACTTCGTTTTTCTAAATGGAAATATATATTTTTTATTGCTTTTTCGAACTAAACCCTTGATTTTAGTAGGACTTTCATCAGCCTTCCCTATACCTAACTTAAACTGTTTTTGAAATATTGACGGGTGAATATTGACATTTTTGCAACTTTGACACCCTGTAAAATCTAAACGGTTTGAGATCAAGCAAAACGGTTTGCACATTCCTATCTTAACTTTTCATAAGCTATCGTTTGGTACTAATTTCAAATTTATCCAGGAATTAAAAATTTTCAAAATTTTCAGAAAATTTAAAATTTTTGGATAATTTTGAAATTAGTACCAAACGATAGCTTAAGAAAAGTTAAGATAGGAATGTGCAAACCGTTTTGCTTGATCTCAAACCGTTTAGATTTTACAGGGTGTCAAAGTTGCAAAAATGTCAATATTCACCCGTCAATATTTCAAAAACAGTTTAAGTTAGGTATAGGGAAGGCTGATGAAAGTCCTACTAAAATCAAGGGTTTAGTTCGAAAAAGCAATAAAAAATATATATTTCCATTTAGAAAAATGAAGTTGGTACCTGTCCAGGAAAAACTGAACACCCTGAATATGTAAATATATTTTCATTTTGTGCAGCTCGGGATATTAGACAACCCTGTAGAAAAAAAAATTAAGTTATCTCTTTTATTAACCCAGATATTGGACTTACGCGCACTAGGTGGACACCCTGTAGATGCACCTACCTACCCACGCGCAAAAGATCAATATGTCGCAAATCATAGAAATAGAATATTAGATAGCATTAAGTTCTTTCCAAACTATTTTACAAACTAATTAAAAGCCATTACCGCCCATTCATTATTACATCTCGAGGCTGGTTATGGTATTCCTCTGTTGTTTCTACTGTTGTGTATTATATTTGTTGAAGCTATCCACATTTGTGGCCAAAATATCTATTGTGCTGTTACTGACATTTCAATGGAGTGCAATAAATGGTCTGCGCACGTCTTGATCACTACTTGTATATTCAGTGGTATAGAGAACTGACAAAGGGATCATTTACTGGCTGTCTTACTCCTTTTTGGTAGCAGCACCCTTTGATGGCACGGTAAGTTTTTGCCTTGTCATAGTAATTAATCTATAAATGAACTGATTACTGCTCATTCTGATAATCCCAATGATTGGATATGAAGAGAATCCATCAACTAAAAACTTTGAATTGGGGGTTAAAATTTAAGATACAAATAGAAACAAGGAAAACACAAACTAGTACCTGATTTTTTGGTATTTTATATAAAAGTTATACACTCGAATTTGTATAAGCTTTACTAAGGCAATGTTTTTTCTAATTTATCCAAAAAGATCTTTCTTTTATGAAAGCACTCTATTCCTATTTTATGCGTTGTAGTTACAAATTATTAAATTTTAAGAATTTCAAATTAACCAGAATCGATTTACTTCGTATATAAACTATATAGTACACAGGAAATATACAACATTTCTCAAAGCACCTCTACAACAAATCGTAGTCCTTCAGAACATCAAATTTGTCATCATTAAGCCATCTACTCTGTTGTTCTTGGATTACACGCATAGTTAGGTTAGGTAGTCTGCATCTTAAGAGTGATGATTTATAGGGAGGAGTAATTCACTCTTACAAATTGGTCTTCAGTTCAAGCTGCTTGAAGCTCTTTCATCATAAACCAAATAGATTCAGGTCAGACTTCGGCGTTAATACTACATATTTGTTTTTCAATTTGAATTGCTTCGTGAAATTCTTCTTCCTGGTTCCAAGATGGTGTGTATCCGGAATTTATTTCTATTTTAGAATTTAGCTTTAACTGTCTAGTTAGTTTGGTTTTTCTTCTTTAGTATTTTTAATATGAACATTCTCCATTGTAGTCGGAATTTGAAAATAGATATTTCTCCTTAAATTTTTGAAAATTATTAAATTACCATCAACCGTTCACATTGAGTTCCACTCCAAGTAATTCATAGTAACTCCAGCACTGAATGGTAGTTAGGGCTTATCAATATAAGTCGTTCCTGAGGTGTGAATGAGGCCTAATGGATAATAATAATACTATCGAGCCGGTGGCTCAGGGCTTAGCGTCTCGATCAACCCAGAGGTCGTGGGTTCTAATTCCCATCCCACCAACAATTTTTCATTAAATTGTTTACTCGTAGATCAAGGCGTATTCGCAGGGATGGCTTGGAAACCATCCTGGCGATGGCCTAGGATGGGAAGAATGTCAACTTGGTGTTAATGTGAGAGATTAAAATCAGTTGATGTTTGACTTGTCCTCCTAACTAATGAGGTTTTCCAGGTTTCCCTCATTCCAGCACTGAATGGTGGTTAGGGCCTACCAACGTAAGTCGTTCCTTTGGCGCAAATGCGGACCGCGAAATATTAATATGCCGCCCCCTCTCCCACACAAGTCTCAGACTTTTGAGCTAATCCTTGTGATTAGAATGAGGGGTAGAGATATTATTATTATTATTATATACCGCCCACACTCACAAAGAAGTCTCAGTTCCGGGCTATTCCTTGTGATTAGAGTAAGGGATTTTATTATTATTATTATTCTATTATCATTAATAATGAGACACAAAAGTGGAACATCTTACTGTAGAGTGATATTTATTTTATATAAATGCTGCCTCTATATATCTTTCCCTAAAGATTTCCAGTGACAATCTAATAACAAAAATTAAGCCGATATAATTCTAAGATTGAGAAAGTATCAGTAATCAACGCTAAGGATTAAATATCTACTTCATTGACTCAAACAAATGATTTCTCGATTTTATCTCATCATTTCCTCCCAGCAATTACGTTACAGTCAAGTTGCGTGGAAAACAAACGCTTTGCCGATAAGGGAAACTCGACAAAACTTATCGAAATAAGTCAAAATAAAGACTTATTATAAAACTTTACATACCTTGACTTTTATTAATTACTTTTTCAAATAACCTAGTAAAATCAACACATTATTTGTAATTCCATATGAGAAATATCAGTGGCCCAAAGTTTATCATCTCGATGGTTTCACCCAAGGGTCGTGGGTTCGAATTTCCATGCCCGTGACCCATTTTTAATTAAATTGTCTACTCGTAGATTAAGGCTTCTTCGCAGGGATGGGTTGGCAACTATTCTGGCGTGCGTCCAGTGGGAACAATGTAAGCTTGGTGTTAATATGAGATATTAACATTGTTGATGTTTGGCTGTTGCCTGAACTAATAAGATTTTCCGTGTTTCTCTCAATCCAGCACTGAATGGTGGTAAGGACTTACCAACTTAAATCGTTCTTGAGGCGCAAATGTGGCCTACTGAGTCATACTATGCCGCCCCTCCTCCACACAAGTCTCAAACTTTCAGGCTAATCCGTGATTAGAATGAGAGATCGATATATCTATTGCTATCATGTAAGTGACAATTCAGCTTCAATTTTGTGAAAGATTGTCCCAAAATTATAGAACGATATTTTATCAGTGCCTTCTGGACTAACAACCAAACATTTCTTCGTATTCTAAGGGGGCTTCAACACCTTAAAGAGAGCACCCTGATATTGATTTTAATTTTAACCAATGATTAGTATAAGTAACTGTATAGAATTGAATTAGCTATGGCAAATAAGTCAGGCATAAATATACCACATTTGCCCAACTAAGTCAGCGTCAGCGTTCCCATTCTCATTTTCCATTGCCACGCCACTGATACGGTAGGACCCAGTTTCATTTCGGGATCGATCCCGAGCACACAGCTGGCGATAGGGCGGTGGCCCCTGCTTCCTGCCCTGCGAGCAACGCTGGACCCCACGGCCGTCTTTCGGAACGCAGCACGAACACGTGACAGGCAGCGAGAGAGCGAGAAAAGACGCGTGACGTATCGCGGGAGTCTAAAGGTGCGTACAGATATGCAACAGAACACCCTAACGCAACACCGCCGCGCATCATATCTTGTTACGACACGATGATACGATGTCGTATGTTTTCAGGTGCAATAGAACATAGCCACGTATCATTAGCGCACAACATTATGCTGTCCCATTCAGTTTCACGCAATTTTTCGCAACATGGACATTGCGGCTGTATCCTGTATAATTATGCATTATTTAGTACAAATATCTGTAAATATTAATGAAATTAAGAGTAATCTCTTCCGTCTAATCCATATTATCCATACCAAACCGATAATTAAAGAGGCTTGACTTAACTTAAACCACTAAGCGCAGTGATGTTCGCACGTCGGACCAAATATTCAAGCATGTGGTGCAACGTCGGCGCGTATCATTCCTTTGATGCGACGGCATAAGACCGACAACTGATGGGACGCTACGATATTTCGGTGAAGAGCTGTTACGCTGTTGCGGAGTAGCGTACAAACTTGATACGCGGCGGTGTTGCGTTACGCTGCTCTGTTTGATATCTGTACGCACCTTTAAGGTGCATACAGACATGCAATAAAAATTTGTATCGTAATACAAAAAATTGTTGCGCCATGGTGTTACGTACGAAGTTCTGTTGCATGTCTGTACGTATCTTTACTGTTAACATACGACGGGTTGGAGGAAGAAAATTATGTCGTTTTAAATGGAAGAATTAAATTGTTAGATGTTTCTTTAATAAATGCAGTTTTTCGGCGTGTTTTGTTAATTCAAAATTTCGATGTGATGAATTCAAGAAACGGGTTCTGATTGGTTGATTAAAAAATTATGCATTCTGATTGGTATCATCATTATTCATAAAAATTTCTACTTAAAAACTCACTCTCACTTCTCGTCTTCTTGTTGATTGGTGATTATAAGCAAACCTATATTGGGTCACAATCAAGGGTGCTTTTACCTGTTATTGGATTCCCCTGTGAGAGATGCATTAGTCCAACGTTTCCATCTCACAAGGACAGAGACAAATTAGGTAGATCGCTGCGTCGGTATAGTTTGCATATACCTATAGTTATAGTAGTATAATGTTTTGGCTTGTTTATTTTATTTATCTAAATGATAATAACCATAACAAAATAATGTGCTCTATCAATAGTTACACTATTATAATTTATTTTGTACTAGAACAAATAAAATTACTAGAAAAGTGTAGGCAGGTATTCGAGATTATACTACAGTTCGCGAAATTATTGGATTTACTTTATATATCAACGAAGCGACGTTCCGAGACCGTTCACGTTATTCCTCTGTGCATCATTCATTCATTCGTGCTTCTTGATTTATGTAAGTAATAAACGAATCACTTACAGCTTACGTCGTTCTTTTAAGCGGTCCCTAATTATTCATGTGATTCTGGCTCCATTACTACCGAGGATTATGTGTATTAAGTATCATGTACTGCTGGATAACGAGGAGCTTACCCTGTGTTTTATGAACGCAACGCTGGAATTCGATACAGAGATTGCCCTTGTGCTTTGTGTGTAAACGACGATATTCAGCCGGAGGCAGTTAAAACTCTAGTAGTGATTCAGGTTTTGTCAATTTAATGGTGGCTTTAAGAATGTACCTTCTGCATGGAACGAGCATTTAGTTTTATTCTGGATATTCTTGGCAAAGTGCTTATTCGCATTACAGAATTTATTCGATTTAATTATATTTCTTTATATATAAGTAAATATGTCACAATTGGACATAGAAAAAAACAGTATCATTCGTAATGATGATTTTAATAGTTTATTAGCATGCGCACCATAATACGCGTAATAAAAGAAATTAACTATTAACAAAAGCAGTAAACTGTTACAATTTATAAACTATCCACAATTCAACATACAATACAACAGAGAGGAATATATTTACACGCAAACACCAGTGGAAAATGAACTGAAATGCACAGTAATAGCCTTGTGGCGGCGTGAGGTATTTACCACGCACACCACTGGTCTCCCTCGCGACTCGCCAGGCCTACTAATAATATACACTGCTTACATGGCTTGTGTGTCACTGAGGGATAATTAAGATAAATATAATTTCTTACCACCGATTAAATTATTTATTTGTATTTGGCGAATTAAATATCTAATTTGTATGGCATTTGTTTAAATAGTAATATTAAATATTTAATATTACCTTATTCAGTAAATAGTTTTTCAAAATGAGACAAGGAGGTATTTATAGTTACCAAATATTTAATATTGAAATGTAAGACTTGATATTGAACAGATTATTACATTTATATATTGTTACTCCTTCCGGGATTCTAAAGACAAGTAAGACAACAGTACAAATCTTTATTTAACACTCCAAACACAATACAACACTTCTTATATAATATCTAAATAATTACACACCGAAAACACTTCGAAAATCGCACTTATTTCACTTAAGTATTGCTTCTTCTCTTGATCGCTGTTTGATTAAGACTGACTCTTCGTCGGCAAGCCGTGGCGTGCCGGCGAACAAGGTAAACTAGACTTCTAGATCTTCGTATAAATTTCCATCGAATACTCACGAATAATCCGCATACCAGGGCAATTCAATAACTAATTGGCAGCCAAGTTATATGAGGGATATTCGATGAGTATCGCTGGTGACATCCAGGAAATGTGGGCAAAAAGACCTATTTTCCTTATTTGAAGACCTAGAGGGTTGAGACTTCGCCCTTGGGGGTTGTCCCTGGCACTACCAGAGACGGTGTTGCCAGATTGTTCACAATTTCCCTAAAGCTGGGGAAAACGTAGATTTTGTAACAACATAAAAAACCATAATTTAGAGGAGAAGGGGAAACTTATTTACTTTCTTTAATATAATTATTCATATGACCAGTAATAATTGTAGAAAATGCATCTAAAAGTTTTCCCTCAGTTTCATATCAATCGAGAATTCTATATGCATGCGATATCTTGCATAACCTAGAAACCTAGATAATATACTATAGTGTCTATAATGGAAAAGTATTGTTAAAAAATATGTTTTGGAATTAACCGTAGCAACAATTAATGGTATTTATTTAAAAATTAGTAGAAAAAAATATTAAAATCATAACTAAATTCTGACTGAAATAAGGAAACGTGAAGAGTTCTGAAAATTCACAACTAAAAATTTTGTAGGTAAATAATTATTTAATTTTAGAAAATAAATATTTTAACAACATTTGAATCAAACTATTGGTATACAAACAAACAAATTGTTGGTATATTCTTTTTAAAAATAAATGTTTCCCTCAGTGTAATATTTCAATAATTATTTAGCAAAGAGCAGTAACTACTAGGTTATATATTTCATATCTGTAAATTAAGAGGACGATTATATATAAACATGAATCTAGAATGTCCTCAAACTCATTGTGATGAAATTGTTTTTATGTATTTTCTCTTTCTGGGAGCTGAAGGAAACATTTAGAATCTATATATCCCCTGGACCATAATATAAACGACCGGGGCAGAAAAAATAGGGTTTGAATACTGCGTGAGACAGTGATTGATTTCGTGTAAGAAGTCTGCCTGGGTCTAGTTGTTGACAGTTTTTCCTCATAAAGTCAAACCTCAAAAACATATATACAGATTAAAAGTAAACTAAAAATATAATTGATTATTTTTTGATAATAATTTCTTTGAGTAGCGGTAAATTGTAGCGGAATAGCATCATATGTAGTTACATAATTTACATAATATAACGATATCTACATAAATAAGTCGAAATTATAACGATATAAATTATTCTTACTTTGTTTCATTTTTAAATTAACACAGGGCATTTCAATTGGGTGTCCCAGTGTGAGCGTACAAAAATTTACCAGGGGGTAGAGCAGACCAAAATAAGAATAAAACTCTTATAAAAAAAATTCTCTGATGCACGCCTAACGAGTTACAGAGTGTTATTTTGGAGAAAAAAAAACAATTTTCCGCAATAACTTAAAAACCGTTCCGTAGATTTAGATTTTTGGGTGACGTGTACATCTATTAAAGGTCATTAAAACTACATGGTGTTTGTTTAACTCTGACACCTGTCGTGGTCTGAGCCTACTCTTCCTTATGATTTTGTCTTCATAACTCTTGCATATCCTCTGTTTCGTGGATTAACTAAGTTTTCCTTAATCGGCTATCAATTCTGAACAAAAAAGGTGCTCTTGTTACACAGCTCTAAAATCAACCATTTTCGAGTAAATTGAGTGTAAAGTACCGACTACATTCTTTATGTAGAAAAATACGCGCAAAGGAAGTCATAAGGAAGAGTAGGCATAGGCCACCACAGGTGTCAGAGTTAAACAAACACCATGTAGATGTTTAGATGGACACGTCTCCCAAAAATTATCTAACGATTTTTAAGTTATTGCGGATATTTTTTTCAAAATAACACCCTGTAACTCGTTAGGCGTGCATCAGAGAATTTTTTTTATAAGTTTTATTCTTATTTTGGTCTGGTCCACCCCCTGGTAAATTTGTGTACGCTTACACTGGGACATGTAAAGTATCAGTAAAAACGTCATTCTCAAATGTTAGTAAAGGTTTTCCTCAAAGTCTACGATCTACAGGGTGTTCAAATTTGACCTAGAATACCTCTGTAACATTTGATTGAAATGCGGGATTTCAGTAATATTTTTTTCTATATACTCGTATATATTAAGACCCTCCTGGATATACGTATGAAAAGTTAATATCAGATTGCAAGATTGCAGTTTGGCAGTTGGTCGCTATAAAAATGGAGCGATTCCATTTGCTTAGCCATGCAAAAGTTTACTATCACTCCCTATGTTAATATTTCGGGTTGATTCAACTTCTAACCTAAGATTTCATTCTAAATGTTACTCTATTATGTTTAAATTTGTCTTTACGAGAGGACGTTGTACATTCCTGGAATCGTCAATAGCATTCACATTTATAAATACCTAATCTATAGATAAAAAATAAGCGAAGGAGCCACCTGCAAATAAATTAGATACCCTTGAATGAATAAACAACTGGCGCTGAATAAAAAATAGACGGCCGATTGTCAACAGCAATCTGCACAACGAGTGGAACTGATTAAATAAATATCGCGACGGCCCTGCCGCCTCATTTAGACGTCACGAGTTTTTAGAGTCACAAAGAGATGACAGCTAACCCGGCGAGTGAACTTCTCGAGAATTGTAATTATCCAAATCCATCCCAGCTTCCGTTCTATTTGCACGTGGCCAATTACTCCCCTCGTTGAGTAACAGACGGAATGGAAACAGCGTACACGCATTTTCATTTTCTTTTGTTTTACGTTTATTAGCTTTGTTCAACCAGGAATTCTGAATAGTTTCAAAGTATCAGAAGCATGCGTAAATGGAAAAACATTCAAGTAGGACAATCCCCAATAATTTTTGATAAATTAAGTGTTCAATCATTAAGTCGTGTACAATGTGTATACTGTCAAAAACAGTTCGCGGATTAGGAAGTATTGTGTGTAGGGGATATTGTATGGCCTTACTATTTACATAGCCTTGCTATTTACTACTAGATTAAATATACAGAGTACAGTGGGGGAAAATCTTGCTTAAAACCGCTAATAAGTCATAGTTCTTTAAAATTATTAATTATTTGTTTATGCATATTATCTACGTAAAAAATGTTTATAATTTAAAAGCTTTGCGATAGTCTTCCAATGCAACTAAAAAATATTTTTTTAAAACAGACTTTTATATTATAGGGTATCGTTTAATAGGTTTATGTATTTTTCAGATGGTATCTTATTTAACAAAGTAACGTTATAGGAATTATCCATAGCTTTCTAAATAATGGAAACATAAAAAGATATTACCTATACAAGGTGCCCATTATCTATCTACTTACATGGCTAACTTTGTTAATAGTGGAGATAGAGAATTGGTTAAATTAGCAAAAGTGGGCAGAATTACAAGAGGAATTCAGTGCCCCCTTCAGATTTAATTTTAATTTTCAACTTTTCGAGATATTTTGGAAAAACTGAAAATTGCCAAAATTTTTAAACTCGAATATCTCGAAAACTATTAAAGATACAAATAATATAAAAATACTGTGTGATAGTGTTTTTTACGTGGAATTCAACGGTGATATTGAAAATTTCACTGGCATCTTAGTTTTTGAAAAAAAAAATAAAGTTATGTTTTTTTAAATGGCAACCATAGTTGGCTATGGTATCAATAAAAAGCTTATTTTTTCTGATTTCAAAAATATAATATTTAATATACCTTTCTCTTTTCTTTTGTTTACTGTAATGAACACATAATTTATTAACATGGTAAGCTATGAAAAACAAACGTAGATCAGTAAACAACAATAAAATATAAATGTCAGATCACACTAAAGTCACATTATAAACCTCAAAATTAAACGTTCATCTTAAAATAGCTATTTTGAAATGTGCACAAACGAAGAAAAATACGATTTATTAAATATTATATTTTTGAAATCAGAAAAAAAATAAGCTTTTTATTGATACCATAGCGAACTATGGTTGCCATTTAAAAAAACATAACTTTATTTTTTTTCTGAAAAACTGAGATCCCCGTGAAATTTTCAATGACCTTTTAATGCCACATAAAAAACACTATCACACAGTATTTTTATTTTATTTGTATCTTTTATAGTTTTAGAGATATTCGAGTTTAAAAATTTTGGCGATTTTCAGGTTTTTCAGAATATCTCGAAAAGTTGAAAATTAAAATTACATCTAAAGGCACTGAATTCCTCTTGTAATTCTCCCTAATTTTCCTAATTTAACCAATTCTCTATCTCTACTATTAACAAAGTTAGCCATGTAAGGAGATAGATAATGGGCACCCTGTATAGGCAAAATATTAAAAATTGAGGGATCTTTGGAGCGACATAACAAAAAATGTATGTTGTCGGAAGAAACATTTTTTAAGCCTTGTAATAATATTTTTTTGTATTTCTACCCTATACCTTCTTCTAAAAATAAGTAAAATACAATACCTTTTAAAATAATTTGTTTTTCTCCGCCGTTTTCCAGAAACACTCATTTCTCCAGTGAAATCAATCACTCTGTACCTACCTGTGGAGGAAAATAGAAATTTGTGGAATAAAAAACGTATTATTTGTAGATTTTATTTATTAACATTAATTTATAATAAGTTACGCCAGTTATATTACAAATAAATGTTATTTGTTTAGCTAACGTAAAATTGTACTAAACTTAAGTTATCAGATTTTGGTTTAAGTCATATAGAGAAATATACTCGTAGTTTAGATTTAGGAGGAAAAAGTACCTAAGAACGTAGTAGATCTATAAGTAGGTACATATTATACATGATACGCGAAAAGTCTCCTCAAAATGAATTAGTTTTTCCGAACGACAATTGTATCCTTCATAGATAAAATACGCTTATTAATCTTTTTAATACAAATTGTAAACATCTAATAAATGATAAGAATAAAGCATTTATTAGGGTTTACAATTATGTATTTTAAACATTTAATTAGCTCTTAAATTTAAGAAGTAATTTTAACATTCTCTAGAATGGTGCATATTATTTTTTATTTTAGATATACAACGAAGAAATGTTACAAACATATCAGGGGGATTATGTACCTTTTTATCATTTGGAAACCGATGTGTTTTCACATTGTCGCGAGAATTCAAATTCAAATGATGATAAAATTATGCTAATTTCAAACAGTCGTCAAACGCATATATGTAGTTTTTTGTTTCTCGGTCGAGGCATGTATTAGAATTATTATTTGTAAATCATGTTACCATTGACAATTTCAAGCGCCCCTGGCGGTTGAAGACCCGAACATGTATCCGTGTAAGACGTTCCATTGAAGTGTGGCACTATGACACTCTGATGAGCACAAAATAAGTGCAAAATCGGTCACTGTCGGATGGTTGATCTCGCTGAAGGATGTGGCGACTCCTATGGAGATGCCGGAGTAATGCAATGCCAGTCGGGGCACATTGCGCGTGGAGTAGTTGTTTTCGGCATCTCCTTCAAATAAATAAATTTATAATTTTGTTGTTATACTTCAGTACGGCGCGATTTTAAGAATTTTTACAGCGTCAACGACGTTCATCAGGTAGAGAATTGATTATTTTATAAAAAGTTACTAAAATTACAATACAGGGCAAGTCATTTAATGTCGCTTGGTGTGAAATCATAATAAAAAAGGTTTTCTTTATTTGGAAGAGCATAGCTCATTATAATCAATCCGAATAAAACTTCCAGTTTCATATTTGGTCTATAAATTTCTTGATAATTATCTTCTCCTTCCAGCCTCCGCGGTTTGGTGAAACGAAGTCAATTACTCACGAACCAAATCGAGCCGAACTGAATTATTCCAATTTCATTGCTGATACAACGCAACCGATGACTGTCTAGATAATATATAATCAAGTAATTTGGCTGGGCACCAAATTTTTTCGAATTAAATTTATATTCCCTTTAAAACACAACAGATACCGTAAACAAATTTTATAACTTGACGAATATTTCTCCATTCGAGCTATTAATTTCAGTGTTTTAGCCGATGTGAACAGATATAATCAACGAACAATGTGGGCTCTTTTTCACAGCTGGCAGAATCGCCGCAATTTATAATAATAATTGTAGAGAAGAATAGTGGAAAACGGTCATATTTGTTAGCCACTCGGAGTTATATACTGTAATATTTTTCACTTTATTTTGTACAAAGTCATTTACGACTGCAGCACAGCTATACATTTCTTAGACTAAATCATTAATTGCACAATGCATTTTTTTTATAATATAACTACTTAGGAGGAATTTCTCCTAATTTTATTTTCGATAAACAAGAAAATAATGGTTCTGTTCAGTTATTTAAAATAAAACCAAGAAATATATTATCATAAAAATTATCCAAATATTATCTCCATATTATCAATCATCCAAGTTTTAATTATACTTGTTATCTATAATAATAATAATAATAATAATAATAATAATAATAATAATGATAACGATAATGATAACGATAATGATAACGATAATGATAACGATAATGATAATGATAATGATAATGATAATGATAATGATAATGATAATGATAATGATAATGATAATGATAATGATAATGATAATGATAATGATAATGATAATGATAATGATAATGATAATGATAATGATAATGATAATGATAATGATAATGATGATAATAATAATAATAATTACAACATAACAATTACAGCAAATTTATAATAATGTAATACAACTTAATTACTCTTTTACCATTCGACACCATACTTCTATTGCAGAAAATCTAGTACAATGTAGGTATATGTACATTGGAAACTTACCATTACTGTTAGTGGTAAGTTTCAGGAGTAAGTAAATTATCATGCATGGTAAAATAATCTTTAACTTTTATTTTAAATGTAGAAAGGTTAGATATACATTTAACTGAGAGAGGAATATAATTATATGTATAGTGAAGACCCAACATATCTGAATGAGTTTTTAAAAGAAGAAGTGATGTGTTTGGACACTTGGGTGTCCCACAGGTGGTGGAATATAAACTGTTAGTATTTTCTAAATATATTCTTTCTTAATCTGCCAGACATGGAGGTATCTAAAATATGGCTAAGTTGTTCAAAGAGATAAGTACCAGATTGAGGAAGATCGACAGAATTCCTTGAAAGCAGAATATGATTCTCATAAAGGAAAGAGCTTACAGTTTAAATGAGCGACAACGGTGAGAATTACATAAAGGCTTACTAGTTGCATTGTCACAAACTTGAGCGAACTCCACAATGGAATATTAACGTGAAAACTGAAAACTAATTTCAGCCCTACCCGTCACATTATCGATCTCATAAAATATTTGTCTGTTAATTGCCTTTCGTTAGTAATTTACAGCGTCGCTATATAACATTTATAAATCACATTTGCCGTGGATCATTAATTGGAACTCCATTAGTCGGGAAATAGGATAAACTCTAGTCTCAGTTTTAATTCGAATTATTGGATATTTATTTCACTTCACCCATTTTGACGTAACTTTTACTAGATATTTTTATTGATACCTTATGAATATAAATATTTACAAGTTTATATGTATCTGGGTTCAAATATATGTAAATTTTACGTCTAACCTAGAACAATATCAAATTGTTAAAGGCGAATTGATGTTATACGAAAGAATTATTTGATATCCAAAGTTGACTATTAGATTGCGTTTTCTACTTTTTAGTTGGTACTTTAAAAAACGTGTTTTACTTTAATATTCAAGTATTATTTAGTTATTTTTCGACTTTCTAGCCAGGAAGAGTGCTGCTTCTGAATTTGTCGGACCGGAACCGGTGCTTGGCATATCCTCGAGTACTGCCAAAGCAACGCTCTTGACCTGGGCTGAGGGGCAAATCCTCCAGTACTGCCAAGAACTACCAAGATGAGTTCATTCGAAGACGTTCATAATAAACCCTTCAAAAACAAGAACAAAAAACTTTTAGAGTTAAGCAAGTTGCACCTACGAACTTTTATTGGCCTATATACCGGTCACTGCCGTTTAAAATATCATCTGTACAAATTCGGCCTAGCAGAAGATGCTGAGTGCCGTTTTTGCTTAGAAGTTGATAAAACGGCAGAACATATATTATACACCTGCCCCGCTGGGGAAAGGATCAGATACTCATTATTTGGCAAAGGACAACTTCTGCCAGAGGATCTGAATAAATTCTCACCCAATAAGGTGATCAGCTTCATTAAGAAGCTGGACCTGTTTTGTGCAATATAAGTAGGTATGAGCCACAATAGACCACATGGCCGCGGTGGAGGGTCTGGTTTTTGGTCCACTCACTTTTGAACTTAACCTAACCTATAAGTTATTTTCCATTATGGAAAGACGTAATTTGTAGGAGAATAACACACAAATTCACTGATCGACACTTGTTTCGAGAATATTTCATATCGATATCCAAGATGAGACGAGAAGAGACCAAATTTATCAAGAACGAGACTAGACGAGATGAAATTCATCAAAGTAAGGCAAGCATTATGTGATCTACATACTGTGTGATATATTTTTCACAATATCTGCTATATTATTATCGGTATCTTCTTACCGTTTCAACAGTATTGTATGCGCAGTATTACAAATAACTAAATGATTGATATTTAAAGAATGATAAAAGACGAAAAGTTCATTTACCTTAAAATTTATAGTATATTCTGATTACGGATGGATAAAGTTAACGATTCTTTTAATGAAACTATACAGGGTGTTAGTTAAACATGCGGCAAAAATTCAAGAGGTTATTCCTTGGACTACTCTAAGGATATTTTATCCTTTGATGATTTTTGAAAAAGCGCTTTGTTGGGAAGATAAAGGGCGAAAAAAATTTGGACGAAAATCCACATTAGATTTGTGAAGATTGGTTTCAACATCAGTTCTCGTTGAACGTTTGGGTTGGAACTGTGGGTGATTGGCTAATTGGACCGGTATTTCTACCAGGAAGACTTACCGGCGAAGTATACCGCAACTTTTTGGAACAAATGCTACCTCAGTTTTTGGAGGATGCACCATTGGCTACAAGACAGGCAATGTGGTTTACGCATGATGAGGATACCACTTCATTTTAGTGTAGTTGCTCGAGAGTTTTTAACAGCAACATACGGAGATCGCTGGATTGGTGATGTGAACCTCACGTATGGCCTGCTCGATCCCCGGACTTAAACCCTCTGGATTATTTCCTATGGGGCAATCTAAAGTCATTAGTTTATACTAGGTCAGTGGAAGATGTGGACGAATTAAGAGATCGGATAATTGCTGGGTGTAACTCAGTAAGAAACGACCCTGGTGTTTTTGAAAGAGTTCGGGAGTCTATGAGGAGAAGATTGGATGGTTGCATCCGAGCTGGAGGTAGCCATTTTGAACAATTCTTGAAGGTTCAGAAATGTTACATGTAATTTTTAATAATAAATTGTTATTTGTTGAAAATTTTTTTCGCCCTATATCTTCGCAACAAAAAGCGCTTTTTCAAAAATTATCAAAGGATAAAATATCCTTCGAATAGTCCAAGGAGTAACCTCTTGAATTTTTGCCGCATGTTTAACTAACACCCTGTATATTTGCAGGTTTTCGGATGACAAAATTTTTCTAGTTAGGTAGTTTCAAATTATTTTAAAAATATTACACGAAATATTCCTAAGCTATTATATAGCTCTTATAGTTAGACAATATCTACTGTGGTAGTCTAAAAAAGATAAAAGTTGGAATTTTTTGCCAAAAAGAAAATAAGCTTCTTGTTCATTGAAGTGTTTGCTTCTAGAAACTGTATAATTACCGGCTACGAATTAAATGAAAAGCCGCGCTAAGTACCTACTATTCCGAAGTTTTAATTAACATAGTGAATATTTTTATGATCATGGAATTTAAACACTCCTATCTTTAGTTATGATATCCTATTACTGGGAAATTAATTCTCGAGTTGGGTAGGAATACAAAATTAAATTCAGCTTTAACAACACAAATGAATACTTGAAACTTTTCAGGAATTAGGACAGGTTAAGCGGCTTACCACTATAACTCGTTTTGGCGGGACTTTGTTGTGCTTGTAAATGAATTAAATAAAAAGAATTGTGTTTTTAAAGGCTTTATCTACTAACAGTCCATGATGTTTTTTACCTACTACAAAGCGTATGTATTAGTGAGATCGTTTTCAAGCAATTCCACACGGAGGAAACAGTTTATTTATTCTAACATATGGTTTATTTATTCTAACATACAACATACTTAGAAAACCACATTAGTTAGGGGTTTAGTTATATAAATATATTTTTTTTTCAACATCTTAAAACTGACAAATAACATATAATGATAATGTGTATAATTAATATATTAATATTAATTATACACATGGTTATTTCAAGGAAAGATATTGTTGATTTAAAAAAGTCCTCTCTGGAGATTTTTACGAAAAGCACAGCCTCTATGGAACCAAGAAATCATAACTTCTTTGTAAGTCTCTTTACCGAAATTTTCTGTGTGACATGTTCATATGATTCGGTCCAGATTTCAAGTCCTACACGTCATGAGTGGAGCTATAAAACCGTTGCCGTTGCCAACTTAATTTTAAATTATTTAATGGATTAAAAGTAGACATTATGTACACCACTTTAAATAACAGTGCTTAAAAGTGGATTCGCCTTTATATATTTTCATTATTCTCACAATTTATTTACAAATAGTCATGACGTGTAGGACTTGAAATCCTGACTCTATTTATATAGCCAAGTTTTGGCTTATTTCTGTATAAATATAGCTAATTAGCTAATTGTCTTAAACCTTAGTAGCATGGGCGCCGCCCAAGGGGGGCACGGAGCGACCGCCCCTCTGGCTTTCCAGTTGAATACTAAGTACGTCACAGAATTTAAAAACAGCCTAAATTAATATTCACAAATAAAATTTGTGATCCTACATAGAGATCCTAATTTGGATTTTATTTTAATAAAAAAAAAAAGTGTAATTCTAAGGTTAATGTTTAAATCTCAAGTTATAATTGTAATTGTATATACAAGTGTAATAAAGTAACAAAACACTTTTTAATATCACTTTTATTATAACCGAGCCATTAGGTACCACAGCTTCCAGAACAAAATCTGTCAATTATCAAAGGATACATAAACACAGACAAAATAGCAACATAAGTCGGCTTATATTTTCAAGATATTTTCAGCACTATTAAGCTGTTACGCTGTTGCCTTATGCCTGGTTTCTTCCTAAAACCTAAGTCGTTATGCAGATGTTTTTTCATTGTTGTAACGTAACTAGCATGTTTCTTGGCCGGATCATTAAAATGTTTTAAAATAAAATCTAAACTTAGTTAAAAAGTGTTGTGCTGCTACTTTCTACATTAAAATAATTAATTTTACAAAGTTAATACGGCTTCCACTTCCAACATTGATTTTATTGAAAATTATTTTTGTAATGCGGTATTTTTTATTTTACTGGACAATAATTTTTTTGGCTTCATCTATACCTACATTTTTCAACGAAACTAAAGATGTTTTCAAATTATATTTCATTGTTTGAAGGCAAATTCTATAAAAAATATTTCGCCCCCTCTTTATAGATTTTGGAGGCGACGCCCATGCTTAGTCACTAACTTCAAAAAGTAATTAGTTTTAACATTTGTTGGACGCTTGTCTCTTACAGGGACGTATCCAGTGCATTTGTTTTAGGTGTTCAAACACCTCCTAAATTATTTAGAATATATTTTAGGTGCAGAGGTTTTAACCAATAAGTATCCGTAACCGTCAAGCGTGACATCATGGAGAGCGACTCATTTTAGAGCTCTAGAAAGGTTGGTGTTGGCATATGTAATGTGGTTAAAAATAATTACATATGTCATCCGGTAAACCCAAATAAAAATGGTTGTTATGTCCTATGGAGGACGACACTCTTGTTACAGCCTTATTAGACATTGCATAACTCTAGGCCTAAATATACACCAAAGGTTTAGTTCAGAATTAATGATTATTGTCTGGAGGTGTCAAAGTTAAATTAGAGAATAATGGTGGATTGTCTAATTAATTTTCGGTTAATTTAATAGCGACAGCATGGCACAGGATACTTTGCCATTATTTCACGTAGTAATACTCAAACAATGACACATTGTACCTATATTGACATGATGACACGAGTGGCGGTTTTCGTAATTACAATTTTAACATGCATGCGGTCTATGTCGGCCCACATTTTGCAATATCATGTCGTGACGGCAAATACACGTGATATATTTTAGATCTGTGTCAGGTTGACAGGGATATTCCTTAACTGCAATTGTTAAAAGTGTTTTTGGGAGAATTTTTTTGGGTTTAAGGAAAAGTACAATGCTCATATGTACGGGGTGGACAACCTCGATGGTTCGTTGATATAGAACTCGGTAGGTAACATATCAAAAATTAATGATATAACCCCGATCTAATTTATTGTGTCTCTGACGACAAATAAAATTCGATATTCGATATCATCTAGCAATTTAGCATTCAACTGCCATAAATATAGTGATTTCATGTGTTAATAAGGATGAAATAAAGGATAAAAAGAGTGGTAAAAGCAGTCAAACGTTCCACAAGTGCTTCATTGCTAATTATATGAATTTTTTGGGTTGAAACAATTGGGTTAACCCTAGTTTTTGTTTACTTACATTTTGGGCTAAAATAAATGTGATAAACTGTATGGTGATACCATATTAGTGCTTGTTTTGTGTTAAATAATGTTTAAATTAAAATATATTCTGTTTTTTTAAGACTAATAATAGAAAAGTATAGACCAACTTCAACAAAGTGGTTATGTTGTGTAAATAAACTGTTCCCTGTTATTAAATTGTTACATGCCTTTTGGAGAAATGAGTGAGAAACAGTTTCTTATACTAGGGCCAAACTTCTACCTATCTTCTATTTTAGTGACTCAACGGTTAAACCAACCCAAATACGTGTTATTTATCCTTATATCAACAATAAGCCTCCAAAAATTACCTTTTAAGTAGGTTCAAATATTTTCATGCAGAGTGCGCATTCATTTTTGGAATCACCAATTGTTGGCAGTTTCATTTTTATTTTATTTTATTATACAATGTGTGTAAAGTAAGGAATAAATTCAGTATCTCGTAAACCACATTTTTTTTTAAATCGCTCGGACACGTCGATTTTCTTTTATTTTTACACTTGTTTAACAAATATTAATTTTTTTACAGAGCGACAAAACCAAAATTTATTATCATCCTTTGTTTCCGAGTTATAACTAATAGTTCCATTTTTAATCCTTTCGATACATATCGATAACTTGGCTATGTGGGTAGTAGTAAAAAAATATTTCAAATAACTACGAATAGTAAGGAACATCACTAAGTATCCTCCATCTGTAAACGCCTTATTTAAATAAGGACTAAAACAAATCAAGCTAAAACAGCTATTCTCCTGGCAATATGCCGCGCCGAGCGCTGAATTACAAAGCAAAATTTGCCGTATTTTGTCTAACACAGTTAGAATCAAAATACAAGGATTCGGATTGCAACGAAAACTACGAGGCAATACTAAGACCACACATCGTAGGATGCCACTAATTGCAGACCGGTTTCAACCTTTTTATGATCTCATCAGTGCAATATAAGTGAGCATACCGACGAATGCGAAGACCTGAGTATTTGGCACAATAGGTAAACCTTGCGTACGCAAGACCTACGCAAGGCCTATTGGCGCCACCTCTGTGTAGTTTTCGCAACACAATCCAAACAAATCGTAATGGGGTAAAAATCCAAAACAATAAAGGGTTGTAGAAACTAGTTCTACTACTATCAGATGGCATGCATATAGCAAATAACTACGAATAGTAAGGGACATCACTAAGTATCCTCCATCTGTAAACGCCTTATTTAAATAAGGACTAAAACAAATCAAGCTAAAACAGCTATTCTCCTGGCAATATGCCGCGCCGAGCGCTGAATTACAAAGCAAAATTTGCCGTATTTTGTCTAACACAGTTAGAATCAAAATACAAGGATTCGGATTGCAACGAAAACTACGAGGCAATACTAAGACCACACATCGTAGGATGCCACTAATTGCAGACCGGTTTCAACCTTTTTATGATCTCATCAGTGCAATATAAGTGAGCATACCGACGAATGCAAAGACCTGAGTATTTGGCACAATAGGTAAACCTTGCGTACGCAAGACCTACGCTTACTACTACGTACTACGCCCTTACTATTCGTAGTTATTTGCTATATGCATGCCATCTGATAGTAGTAGAACTAGTTTCTACAACCCTTTATTGTTTTGAAAAAAATATTTATTCTTGAGTTACGTTCCTCAGTAGAATCCAGTGGCATAGACAAAAGTTTATTAAAATTATAAAATTCCGAGTTACGCCTTAAGTTGTTTTTCTTAAATATAAATTAGTTTTGCCTATGATTTCGTTAGAAAAATATTTTTTCCCTTTCCAACAATACATACGTTGGGTGTTATATAGTTTCCAGTTATTTTATAAAAAAACCACAGAACCAGTGTCCATACTGGCTCTGTCATTAATCCTACTCTAAGTAACAAGGCCGAAACCCTCATTAGAAAAAATATTAAAAAATTACTTTTAAAATACATCAATCTCTTATTTTAATACTTTGCTAAATACCTAAAAAATATGTCTCTCGTTTTTTCAATATAACAACTCTGTTACGAACCGCAATTTCTTACAGCATCTGAAGCCTAAACTCATAAACCCGAGTTTCATTGCTTGTTCTCGTGCCGGCAATAAATCTTGGTCATTTTCATGTCTTCTCATTAGATTTAAGCACAAAGCGTAAGTTTTTTGTCCCTTAATCTGATGCAAATCTGCTCCTATCATTTAACCACTACTTTGCTCCCGGAGGGACCATTTTGTCATGTGGCTATTATCATTCATTAGTGAATCAGCAGCCGCTCTTGGTTTGAATTAAAGATTATAATTAGGATGTAGAAGAAATACGCGAACCTATAAATAATAACTAGTGGATATATTACTTCTATTATATTTTTAGATTTAAGGAAGTACTCTTATACAGCGTGTCTCGCTTCTAGTGCCCCTCTGCGTATCTCAGTTATTAGTTATCTGAATTCAACCAAATTTGGACACGGATTACTTATTTTTTAGTGAATGGCGTGCATTTTTATTTAAGGAAGAAGAGGTCGATTTTTCTAGATGTTAGTCTAAGCATTTTTTAGAGGAAAATTAACACAATATATCAGCGTGGTTTGGAACCACCATATCCAAAATTCCACAATATTAGAATTTTTGAGTGACGGTCTCTTAAAAACACATTTCTCTAATCGTAATTAGTTAATAAATGAATAAATTAATTTATTAATTTATTAATTAGTAATGGTTTGTTTTTATTGTCGATGACACTCGGTGGTAGTAACTAATTTTAAATAGAAAACGAAGAAGAAACGAACTTTTTTTCTACCGATTCCACTTATCCTTCGGAAGGACACTTCGGAGAAGTGACTTTCGGTTTTATATCCTATCAAGGGATGGTATGTCTTCTACATAAGTTTTGAGTAAGCTTGTTTAGCTTCTTTGGCATTGGACATCCTAGGACTAACTACGATAACCTATAACGACAAATTTCCTTATTTACGTTATATAGGTAAAGGTACAACATATACTAAAAATTGACGGCACGTTGAGCGCCAATTGTATAACGATTTCTCGTTATTTTTTATTTAGATAAAGGTACAAATATACTTACTATAGAGATGAAATTCTCCCTCAGGGTTGAGTAGTGTGAAGTATGGTAGGGTTTTCTATTATTTGCCAAACTTGGGCGCCATCAATTGATCTTTTTTGTTGGTATTGGTAAAGATATAGTTCCTATCTAAGTGAAGGCAATTGAAAAAAAAACACTTCACAAGAACAAAGTTAGTTTTAATGTAATGATAAGTATTCAACTATACATTTACGAACACTCAATACATATAGAAACATATAATTTTACATATATTAACAAGTACTCTCAAATTCAGATACAGGAGAGAAAATTCGGCTATACTAAAATTTATATAGAAAGGTAAGTTTTAGAGATTTCCAGTTCGCGCGGTAACGATAAGGGCTCAATTCTAGCGCACACGCGGCCTAGGCGTTAAGTTAAATAAGGAAGTCACGGTATACACAAGGTGTTCAAGAAACACTTCCAAAATAGGTAGATTATGAGGTACTCACAAATTTACAGGGATGGTAGACCTTAAAGTTTTTACTACGTTGCTGTCCAAGCACCATAAAATAGTCATCAACGATCGTCTTCTTGCCTTTTTATTATAGAAAACAAATTCAGGGTTCTGCTGTATCACACTCGTAATACTTTATTTTATTTCTTTCCCTTATTTCTATATTAAAATTCAGCTACACGTTTTCACCAACTCATTGGTACGACCATTTTTTGCCATCTTTTTGCTTCCCTTCTTGTTCTCCCCTCTCTTCCATCTCTTCTCATTCTTAACACGAGATGGCGTCACTATATCGTTATGAACTTAGTTTATATCACCTATGACTATCTATCGATAAACGTAATATACCACAGAAAATGAAGTCGGGATTGTACGGAATTAATATACACAGAATACCTAGAGTACGTTAAATACAGAATTGGTGTTTAACAGGTAGGTAAAAACATTTATTAGTTTAAATCAACTAAGAAAGGTATTTTATTAGCTAAACAAAACGAGACCGTTACAAACCTTTACCTAGTTTTGATGATATAAACAGTGAGCGGGTAAATTATGGAACAAATTCAATAAAACTTTAAAAATTTATTTTCTGTAAAAACGCCGAGACAGGTCGATTTTATTTTTGGCTGTTTTTCGCGTGCATGTGATTTTCTACAGGGTGATTCTAAAACGGTGTAAGATGTAATTTTTTATAATGAAACAACCTGTATATTTCTACAGATTTGGATAGAACGTTGTCTCACCAATACAGTAATATAGATATAGATGAGTCTATCTTTAATAATAACGGAGATATAACCAAGAGTGTTGAATGAACAGAAGGCTACGATTAGACATCTAACTTGAAAATGTTTAAAACACTTTCTATCTGTTACTAAATAATACATAATATGGTTACTAAGCATGTGAAACTTACAAAGGAAAACATTTAGTTATTTAAAAAACAAACATTGAGCAAAACATATAAACTTATGGCATTTTGTTTAGAGGCACTGAGAACTAATTGATAAATTAATTCCAGAAATATTTTTATATTTAAATCCATTTTATTTTTCATAAAGGTTTCAGTAGTTTTCCGATAATTTTTGATACTAGAAAAAGTGGCGTTTTATGTTTGTGTGAAATTTAATGCTGCATTCCAAAAGCGGTGGCACTAGATATGTGACCTTTAACTTCAGTACACTCCCTGTGGGCGCAAACGATGCGAATGTTTGCACCCACCCATACCGACCGGCATCGGAAACACATCACAGCTTAAATTCTTATTAAGTGATTTTGCTCTCTACGAGGTAAATGATGGCAGTAATAAAAATAATTATTCTCTTCACATTTCGGAGATTCAATTGTTTTTAATTTTTGGGTAGTAGGACTCGTACTAAATAAATTGTTATCAAATTCAAATGTTCTAAATACACTTTTGACTTTGTCTAGAAGAACTGCTTTACCTATAATTTATCAATTTTTGGGGAGAACACTAATAGAGCATACAAAATTTCAAGGTTTGTGCAAATACGAACATCCAACTAAGTAACACCATATTAAATAAAATAAAGTCTGCTCATTTTGTTATTAAAAATTTGAAGAACATTATAATAGATAGATATTATTATTATTTTTTTTTTCAGTTTATTTCAAAATCCTCCATACAAAGTTATCAAATGAAATTATCAAATATTATGGTCCAATTAAGTTTTCCAATTTTTCCTCGTTACCTATTACTCCTTGGCATACCTAGGACAATAGGTATAATAGGAAAACATTATTTAACCATAAGATTTGCTAATTTCATTAATAATTTATCTCTTAGTTAGCTTTTTGTAATAATTCCTATATAAAGAAAGATGTAAACAGTTAAATAAGCCCATAAATAATATTAAAAATATACTATAAAATGCTACCAGAGTTATAGGACTCAAACATTGTTAGGACAGGTTATAGGTTAGACGGTTATACCGGGTGTCAACGGATCTATTAGACAAGCCATAACTTCTAGAGTATTGGATGTATCAAAATGAGATTTGGTATAGGTAAATGGTAGAGGAAGAGGAAAGTTTTTGCATATTTTTCACGTTTAGGTTACTTCCGGTTTCACCGGAAATGGCTTCAATTTTGAATTTTTAAATGGAACACCCTGTATATTTTTACATATTTGAATTTCTGAGACAATTTTGGACTAGAAAATGACATTTTAAAAAGTTTTTTCGCCTACTTGATTTTTTTAGAGCCATTTTTAATATTGCATCTAGGTGGCCATGATTGAGCGCAAACTAATCTGAAGGCCTTAGATGATGTCAGAAAAATGTAATCGCAAAGTTTTAGTGATTAGTATGGTAGATAGGAATGAGACAAGTTGGCAAAATTACCTACTTTTTTATATCTAACTATTTTTTTTTAAATGGCAACACTTTTTAGACAAGCACTTTTCAAAAAGGGATTTTTTTGCGAATCCAACGATATTAAATTCATTGTGATTGGATTAAAAATAAGTTCATAAAATACATTTACTTCAGTGAAGTTTTTAATAAATTCGTATACGAGTATTATACTTTAAAAGTTTTAATGTCATTTTCTAGTCCAAAATTGTCTCAGAAATTCAAATATGTAAAAATATACAAGGTGTTCCATTTAAAAATTCAAAATTGAAGCCATTTCCGGTGAAACCGGAAGTAACCTAAACGTGAAAAATATGCAAAAACTTTCCTCTTCCTCTACCATTTACCTATACCAAATCTCATTTTGATACATCCAATACTCTAGAAGTTATGGCTTGTCTAATAAATCCGTTGACACCCGGTATAGGAAAATAGGAAAATTTTCTATAAAAACATTGAATTATCTGCAAACTGACAATACATTGCAATTTTTTTAATTTAATCCTGGCCTTTAAAGGATTTCTCGCCACGTTCTAAGGTGACTTCGGAGGACTACGGAGGGCTTATATAGACGGGAGGGAAGGAGGACAACGGGTCAGATACTGTTATTTAATTCAAAATATATCTATAAGTATATACCTACCTATATTCATAAATTTATGTTAATTAATCGAGACAAATATTATTCAAATAATTTATAAAAACTCTACCTAATATCTTTTATACCTATTTAAAAATGACATTTTTGCTACATATTTTAAAATACATGCTATTAACTTTTGCCTCCTCCAAAATAAGTTTTTTTTAATATTTTTTTATTACTTGGTGTAGGTACCTAGATATATGTATCGAGATTTAGGAGATATATACTGCATACAGAACATTCAAATTATGCTGAAAGTCAGTGAATAGTTTTATATGCACTTTCTATAACTATTACATGTAAGCCATACGAGTAATAATTAAATTTAAAAAAGTAAACAATTTATCCCATTTCCTATAAAATTTTATTATCTATAATTAATTTAATAATCTGTGCAATATCAAGCCTTATCTACATTTCAATACTAGGTACATATTTGGTAACTATAAATACTTACTTGTCTCATTTTGGAAAACAAGTTTATTTTTCAGTAGTAAACTAAGTGTGCCAAATAAATCCGTTTGCGAAAACTAAACATTTAATTCAGCAGATTAAATATTTTCTCCTTGCCAATTAAATTTATTAGACGATATTAAGTATTTAATATTTCCATTGAAATAAATTCCATGTTAATACCAATTAGATCTTTAATCGGTGGTGCGAAATTTTATTTATTACAATTGAATCCTTTTCTCAGTGCGATATCTTAAATTCGAACGGTATCGTATTCGATTTTTTTGCGAGGCGCACGGCAAATTAATTAAATTTTAAAAATAATCACGATTCTGCGAGAGTATCGCCTTAAATTGAACTGTTACGACATTGGGGATAGGACTGTTGCTGTTAATAATAGATCGTATATCGCCGATTATGAGATTAATTTAACTTTAACAAGGGGAACCGCCTAATAAGTCGAAAATGATTCTGCAACAGAACCCTCTAAACCACTTGATAAAAGTTAGCCAATTTTAGAAGACAATTTTAAATAACAAAATGGCTTTTCGACTCAATAAATATAGTTATAAGGTGGTTATCGAATAGTTTTAAACTTTTAACCCAAGAAGGTTCAGACCTTGTTTAAGTTTTAGGGAGCAATCAAACGATGCAGTTAAAAGTTGTTATCGTAACTTCTAAAGATTACTTATATAGGGTGATTCTTAACCTATACGAATAAACTTGGGAAATTATAGCTGAGCACAAATAACAACTAATAATGAAAAAAATGTAGTATAATATTTTTAGTTTCGGTGATGTGTGTACCCTCTCCTCCTCTACATTTTCCGACAAACATGCCATTATTGCAAAAATTTCCATTGCATAAATCTCCAGACTATAGCTTGTACGCCATCTAGGTCATACGTCATCAAATACTCCACTTGCTGTTCCTCTGTCTGTTTTGGAGCCATCCGTAAACCATATATAAGGCTCCAAGCTCCAGAGAATGTATCTTCAACTCTCTAAACCTTGCAATCATTCTGTCAAGCATAGGCGCTGACATCAATGTGTTTCTTATATTGAAGTATGCCCAGTGGCGGCTTCTCCTTAAGGCCGCATGGCCGCACGCCCCTCCTCCAAAAATACCAAAGAAATCCTTATTATTATCATTATTGTAAATTAAATGCAAATGTTAAAACATGTTTATTGTAGTACAAAACTATTATTGGGAAGGCCTAGAGCGCGTGAGTTATCGTACTCATAATGCCACAGTCCACCTTACTGGATCACCACAGCACACTACACAGTGAGCAAAGCATTACAGCTTCGTGGCCGCACTTTGAGTCGCGGCCCAGGTAACTATGACAACCGACCCGATCTACTTTTCGACTAGACTCGTTAGATACTTTCCATGTGCTTATATTATGCAGATTTGGCCGCAATTATTTCGCGGCCCTACGCGAACATTATTAAACATTATAACATATTTGTAACACATTACATATTTTTAATATTATTAAATTACTTATTAAATTTTTGTGAAAAGACAATTTTATATATTACTTAACACGAATACTGTTAGTAGTACAATTAGAGCTAATTTTGCAAATCTTCCACTGGAAGATAAAGTATAAATAAAAGAATTGGGCTTTGCCTGTCCAATAAATAATTTCGATGAAAAAGTTATGGAAAAATTTATTTCTTTGAAAGACCATAGAGCTGATTTCAATTTTAGAAAGTGAGTGTACCCGTGTATAAATAACTTTTTGAATGTAACGTTTAGATATTAAAAATTAATAATTTTTAATATCTAAATATGAATTACCTATTTAAATATTGTTTTAAACAATTTTTGTCGAGATTTCTGTCAATCGCATTAAAAAGGAGAATATTTGTGTAACGAAAGTTATTTTTTCGAATTTCTAATTTATAATTTTAAAGGGTTTGACCTTGAAATATGCTAAATTTTCGCGCATTTTTTTATTTCTGCGCCCCCCCCCCATATCCAAATCTCACCAGCCGCCACTGAGTATCCCCTTTCATGGGAACTACCTATCCAATCGTTATTGTTCCTGATTCGGTATGCTGCTATCATTGATTCTCTTTTCAACATAACGTGAAGTGGTGGTAGATTTGGCAGGACTTCTAGCGCAGCTGTTAGTGCTGAAGCCATGGCCCCAGTTATACTCACACAGGCCAACCTCTGAATCTTATTCAGCCTCCATTACAGTGGTCTGCGTGGCGTTATGCCACCACACCAGAGCACCAAAGATATGATAGTGTTAGTACAAGTATTATGTGTAAAAAATTATACTATATACTTACTAAAAAGGATATAAATTTTTTCACGAAACTTTTCATGAAGCTTATGTACGGAATTTGGCAATTTTCCAAGTAAGATTATGTTCCTGTTATTTTCACTTACGTAGTCCTTAACAAAATTTATTTAATTAATTACCTACAATGATGTACTGCCAACTGCATAATATTTCTTAATAATTTACTTGTTTAATACAATTGAAAAACACTGTTTGAGAAGGTATATTCTGAAACGAAGATATAAGTTGATGAATCCATTTATAAAATTATCTTTACGTGAAATGCAGCCACTTAGAAAATAATAAATTCGCTTACAGAAGGAAAAGTTCAGTTTAACAGATATTTCCAGGCGGCTAATTAGAAACGAAACTTGTTACTAACGTTATTCTAGTTGTAAACGTCGCAGCTTGCGTTAAAAATATTGTTAAGCCTCAAGAGCTTTATGAATCTGCTACAGTATTTTAACTAATGAAGAATAATTGTAAACTTTTTCTCGTTCTTTTTTGGATAAGTAAAAAGATATTCTGTTACGATTTCAAATAACATTACTCAGTCTCTATATACACGTACTTCCACTGATTTATAAAATCATCAGACTTATCTTAAAACAAAGGTCAACTTTTTACAAATTTAGTGATAAAATTTTGATTTCAAATATTATATTTCGCATTCTATCATTTTGAATACAGCGAGAAAACATATTTTTCGGTTAGAAAGCAGTAGAGCAGTATAGAATTATACCAGGTATTACTCTGCTCCTGACCACCATTACATGTTTAGTGTTTCTATTAACATTAGCGCATTCGCCATTATAGTACATTGTTCAATTTTTCATTTTCTGTTGGATATATTTAAATAAATATGCATTTATTATTATATACTATACACATTTCTAATTAATTTTATATAAGTACTATCCTAAAACCAAGAGTAACTAATTTTTATTTACTTGAAACGAAAAATGTAAGCAAACAATTACCAAACCGATCTTTTTTCCATACAGGGACTCAAACAGAAATGTCGTTACACATTTACAATACTTATCAGTTGTAGTCCTAGTCACACACACTTTTTAGCATTGAAAATGCTTATAGGATCGCGAAGGTTCTCGTATATGGATATGTTTCGATGAAAAGTGTAACGCGATGAGCATGTCACACCGACATGGTTAGGTAGTGGGAGACTGAGTAGAGCGGGCGGCGTGGGCGCATAATTTGGCATTCCTATTCGTATATTGCAAATTGCAAATCTGAGAATCTGAGCTCTCATGTGAATGTTATATACAAGGTGGCCAAGTCTGTAAGTCGCAAATAGTAAGTTCTCAAATTAGAAGGTAATTTTTGCAAGTTTTCTATAGTTCCAAATGTCCTTAATTCATTTTCAATGCACTCCAATGGTTGCAAAACTTGCGAAATCTGTGATTTTTTTGTTGTTGTAAGTATCCCATTTTGTTTCAGAAGAACTCATAGATTAGGTTAGGGGTAGATAGGAATCTGCAATGTTAAAAAAAATGACGCGGAAAGCGTCATCTGTAGAGATGTAGTGGAACTTTTTTAAAAATTTTGTACAGAATCGCCCTACCTTTGTAACATACAAAATTTAACTTTTTTAGTGAACATAGAAACAAATAAAACTACAATAAGTATATTTTTGCATATTTTGTATTACAATATTTACAATATATTCGCAAATTATCAAATTTATCAATTTGATAAAATACCTATAATGATTGAAAACCATAATATATTTGTGCAATTGTGTTGCATCAATTAAACAACAATCGCTATACTATACTTGATATCTATTCGATTTTCTCTTCCTGTTTTATTCAGACACATCTAGAAAAATTATTTTTTTTCACACAATACGGACTCCATACTTTTGAAAGTGTATATTATCCTACGAAATTTAAAATTAATAAAACACATCACATTAACTAATTTTTCTTTTACCTTCTTAAACCATGAGAACAATTATTTATCTTCATACAATCTGCACACTTAACTACATTTTACTGTTAATCTGTTTGCTTTGAATTCCGAAGAAATGTCACTAAATATACTGAGACACAATTAACTACAATTCAAGCTAATACACATTAGCTACACACGTCCTGTTAATACAGAATAAATAAAAAATAAAAATTAAGATAACGCGTCCACTTCATAATTTTAAAACATAAACTGACAGTTGTCTTTGGCATCTACGTAAATGATTATTAGCATATTTTATTTTCTTATGATTGGCAGATGTTCAAATTTTTTGTGAAACGCTCTCTGGTGAGATGTAGTAAAACTAATCAATTTGTCTACAAAACTACCATAAGAGTTCCCAGGCCCTGGTTAAGAACTTACGGTTAATTACGAATTATTTACATAACAGATAAATGTCACTGTCAAACTAAATGTAAATGTCGCATCACAAATTATTATTAATGGCCATAAAAAAATGTATTCATTTTCCCATCTATTGCAGAAAAACATCATTACTATAATTAACTTTTTAGGGTTGCACTGATTAATTTTCAGCATATATAATGTAATTTTGACTGCCATTTAATCAAACGTTTGAAGCCTGAATCCATTTGGCACAAAACTGAGTGCTGAAATGGATTAAAAACCATGGAATCGCCCTCGAGCGGAGCTCTGATAAAAGCGAATCCTCGACGGCCAATTTACGTGTGGTTTTCAGTCGGACGGACCGACGAGTCCAGAATGCAAAACTACCTACACGGAATCACGTCAAATTTATGGCACGCACTTCTGCTTTTACCATGCCCTTTTTTAAACTATGGAGGTTTAATCATCTATACCTATCGTGCTGGATGTTTTTGTTACCGACATACACTGAGAAAAAGGGCATTATAATAATTAAATGAAAATAGGAGCCAAAATAGAAGACGTTAAACCTTATGGGAAACAAATTCGAAATGGAATCTGGAAATTTCTATACAGGGATTTGCCAAAACGATTATTCAATTAAAATAAATGAGGCCAGACTTGTTTAAGGTACGAAGTAAATGGACATGAAGTGCCAAATACCGAGGAAAGTATTTACTGTTGCAAGTACCAAATACTATGTATAAATCAAAAGTGATTGGAGTACCAATTACTTGTCGAAAGTACTTCAAGCAAATGGAAAATACTCGAGAAGTGTTTCAAGTAGCCTACTTACTAAATATTTCAAATAGTCTTGTGAAAGCATTCCACTCGAAGCAAATGAGAAAATTCACTCGAAAATTTATAATTTTTTATAGTCACGATTTGTGTGTAAATCAAAAAAATATACAACGCTTTAGTCTGTTTTCAGTAATATTTAAATTTTTCCGACTGAATTTTCTCAGTCACGTGATTTTCGTGGTCCTTTGAATACATTTGAGTCAAAATCAACGAGCAAATTCACTGGGAAATTTATAATTTTTTATTGAGTGGCGATTTATCCGTAAATCTGGAAAATGTGCAACGCTTCATTCAGTCTGTTTTCAGTAATGTTTTCATTTAAAAAAAAATTCAATTGTGCCTGTTTAAAGTTGGTCAAATTGTCAGGCTTACAGCCGACACCCTGTATAACATGAGTCTCTGAAAGACAGAAAGCGACTACGTGTGCCCTCTAAAAGACCACAAAAAAATGGTTGAAAATCTCTTAAGATAATAGAAAAAATAAGATAAGAGAAGATGAACCTATCCTCTGCAATAGTAATTTTTTTAAAAAATTGTAAAATAACTTGCAAACAGTAGAAATAAATGTGCTATTGTATGTGTAATCATGTGCTATTTTAATTTCCGAGGTCTTTTGAATACCCTCGAGTCAAAGTGGACGAAAAAATTCACTCGGAAATTTAAGAATCCCTCAAACCAGAGCGGTACGTCGGGAGCGGGATCGGGAGCGACTTCAACGCGGGACCAAAGTATATGGCGGAATATCTGGGCGGGACGTCGCTTTCATGTAGGCGCTTAGATATCCCGCCACATACTTTAGTCCCGCGTTGCAGTCGCTCCCGATCCCGCTCCCGCCGTACCGCTCTGGTTTGGGAGAGCCTTTATATTGGAGTGAGTTAGAACCTTTGGTGTGAAGGTAGCACTGTCGTAGTTTTCCAAATACCAAACCGCTATGCTGCACTCGAAGCGCGTTTTTTCAAGCAAGTTGGCATCATCTGGAGATGATTAAAACTGCTTTAATCATCTCCAGATGATGCCAACACAGTTTATGCTGATTGCCTGTGATGTTTCCCTGCATATACTCGATAAATAACCATTTCGGTAGTTCTGCAATAAATACAATTCATTATATTATTATGCGTACGCCCATGGCCCGCCGGAAACCAGCTTTAGTCATTAGCTAGGGGGGCAGTCAAATATCACTAGGATGGTTGTCAACCCACCCCACCGCTGCAAACAAGCCTTAATCTTCAAGTAGACAATTTTATGAAAAATTGTCCAGTGGAATGGGATGGAATGGGAATGGAATTCGAACTTACGACCTCTGGGTTGAGCAATCGGGACACTAAACTCTTAGCCACCAGCTCGTCATACCATACATTCATAACATTTTCACGGATTTATTATTGGTAATAAAACAACGCATTTTTTAACTACACTTTAACTAAAATTTTAGTAATCGTAGTGCTTCATTCCATCGTCGGAAATGGACATCTATATATTTACCACCACAAAATCTGAAGTCGTTACCTCCTGGTAAAGAAAGGTCAATATATGTTAACCGTTCTAGTTTTGGTTTAACCAAAGCTTATGTAGACCTAGTTATTTACTCCTTATGGGAGCGCTCACAACCCTATACACAAGTACCATCTATATAAAATACATTGAACTTCTACCTTTTATGAATTTCGTAGATGGCGCGACGATGAACTTTTAAATGTAACTCATTCATGATTTACATTCCCCTCCCAACGTATCCGCCCATTAAATTCGTGCAAATTTAAACTTTATGTCATAACCTGTCAGACCGCGATACACTCACGATACACTTACGCTGTACCGTTTGTCAGACCAAAGTTTAGGTCTACATAAAATTTGGTCAGACCCAGCCGCATGGACAAGTTTGGCACAATGCAATACCTACCTATTATTAAATTTAGGTCTTTTTTGCCATAATTCATTGGCATAATATTTGGTATATGAAACGGTATATTTATACAAATTATAAAATATAAATGTTTCTATTATAGATGGTGTTGGGGTTGTTTTAATGTGAACGTTATTGAAACCGAGGTATATCTACCTACATAGACTTTGAGGCCGGTAAACAAAATAAGCGTTTCTTCGCTTCATTATTCATTTGATATTTAATGCTTTTTTTGTATAAGTTTTAATTACATGTATTTGACAAAATATTTCCGAAAACTAGACGTAAATATAATTCATTAGATAGGTAATATAGGTACCTAATAATATACCTACCTACCTACCTAATACCTATGTACTTACCTACCTTCTCGTACCTGTCTTCTTGCAAATTCGTAATTTTTAAAACTTTGTATACTTTATGTTTTATAAGCCAATGTAACTTTTTATATCAATATGAAGCATAATTTTATATTAATAAAATTTAAATTTTAGCCTAATAAATAATGAAAAATGTGCTACCTATAATGAATAAATTTATGGCATATTTGTTGGGTTACAATTGTTATCAATTTTTCTAACGCCATTTGAAGTGCAGATTTAGAAAAACTAACAGCATTTTTATATTGTCATCTTTTACATTCCGGTAACAATGCTGAAACATATTTTGATTATCTATACCTACTTACGTTTCATTAAGTCATCTGACTTAATGCAACAAGAAATTAAACATTTTCGATCGAATTTTATCTCTTGGTTACCTAGGTAAATCTGAAATTAGTATCTATTAAATGATAGCCTATGAAAAGTTAAGATATAATGTGCATGTGTTTAGATTTTATAAGGTGTCAAAATTACAAAATGTCACTATTCACTTGTCAATATTTCAAAAACAGTTGAAGATAGGTAGGTATATAGAACCAAGAACCCTAAAGAACATCCTACATGAAATGTGTTTAGAATTTTCCTAATAATCCAAAACTGCAATAATGACAATAATAATAATATACAGGGTGTTCCTTTGGAAATAACGAAAATGGCGTTAGGTGGACGCCATTATTTTAGTTGAGAAGGGCATGTCCGAAAACACTATTGAACAAATTTTCAAAATTAAAATCGAAGTATAGTGTCTGAAATCTGTCTAATGTGTCGTCACCGTGGGACACTTTGTATAATGAGCATTTATTTCAGACTCACTCACACTCACCAAAGTTTATATAGACCAGACTTTGCACTCGCGAAATTTGTATTCATTTCTCGATTTCGATATACTTAGTTTTGTAAGGTATACCAAAGTTTAGGTATACATAGACTTTGGGTAGGTATACAGTGTGTGCAAGATAAAGATGGGATAGCATTGGAATCTTGAAAACGGTAAGAGCCACAAAGTTGGTTAAATTATGAAAAAGTTGAGCAATTTGATTACCTTTTGCATGGACTTTGCAAAAATAAATTATCTTTTCTTGATTTCAAAATACTTGGAAAAACAATTTTTTTGCGATATTTGTTTTTATTTATTTCTGGCGTTATTTTAACAGCTATCGAAAAATAAAAAATTTCCATTGTCGCTTTTTGAGCTTAACTTGATGGCATTCACCAATTTTTTGTCCAACGTTTCGTTTCTGAGAAACCATGATCAGCTTCTGTTTTTAATTACGTTTTTAGCTTGTTTTCATTTTAGCAACCATTCCCTGGGAGATGTGCCATTTCTACCCTGGCGAGATTCGAACTCGCGCCGCAATATACCATTCTGTTAGTCACAGGCTATCACCCAACACCTAACAGAATGAGCTATCGCTTTTTGAGAAAATGAGAAATTTTTAGATTTATAATAATTGAGCTAAAAATCCAAGATGGTGGTCATAATAAAACCAAAGTTACAGTTGAAAACTAAAAAAAATGCCTATCTGGAATTTTTGATGTTAAAATATTCACATTTGAAAAATGTCCTATTAATATAAAAGCTACCTTAAATAGGTACCTATACCAGATTAACCGTTAACAAGTTGAAAGAAATGAAATCATCAATATTTTTTCTTATTAAGTATAGGTACTTAAATTCACACAATAGTCTGATATTCCTGCAAATTTTTTTAATGAGGGTTGATAGTTTTAATATAAGTTAAAGAAAAATGTACCTACATTTTTCATACTTTTAAGATATATTTATCTAGGTATGTACTCATTTATTTGATCTGCTATAAGAAAGGTCATCAGATTCAAGGGAAAAATCTTACAACTTTTACTTTTTAACTAAAAAAAACAAAAGCTATGTCATGTAAAATATAGACGATCATCATCTAGGATATACCTACCTACATACCTATACGTATATAAGCTTTGGTAAGTATATAGGTACATTATATTTTCTTTGATAAGAAATAAATGCAGAGTCTGTATAACCGCCATAGCAAATACGGCGAAATAACCAGTACTACATGATTCTTTATTTATCAATTTCAGACGTAAGAGCGCCATACCTATCCCACTTTATATGGTATAAACAAAACAATTAAACGTTTCTTTGCAAAATAGACAAAAATAATTCTAAACAAGCATCTATTAATCACAGATATAAAGCTAAAAAAACAGCGATCGGACGCTGCGAGTGAATTTTTTTTTATTCTATAACTAGGGATAAATCTCTACAGGCTTATCTATTGATTGATGCTCACTATTGGGATCTTAAAATGTATGGAACAGTGAAGATACTTTACTTTATTAATATTTTTTTCAGACGAAATATCCGAACGCACGTATTTTTTGTGTTCTACAAAAACACCCCAATGAAAAATCATGCGTACGACCCTGCTGTAATTTTTCCATTGTCTTAAATAAAAATTAATTAATTTTATACCTGAGTTAATAATCCACTTGCGTGATATTTCTGGATCTGATGGAAATTTATAATGTTTAATCTCTGGATCTCTTCGACGTGATTTTCCACAATTAAAAAAATTGCATTTATTTCCTCTATAACTCATGATAATAACTTTCTGGTAGACTATACTTGTGAAAACCTGATCTGATATCTGATAATCTCATATAATAAAAATAATTTAAAAGAATCTGTTTCGCCCCACTACAGAAAGCTTTATTTTGTCATTCCGTTGCAAACTCCGCCCTCAACTAAACTCTCTCACTCTTTTGTAGGACGGCAATAGTTTCGCGTCCAACGTGCTTTTACACACATCGAGTTTGGGGTCCTTTTCGAGGACTTCAAATTAATACATTGCAGTAAATAACTAGGTCTACATAAGCTTTGGTTTAACATAGGCGCATCCGCCATAAGTTTAAAAAATAATGATAAATATAATTCTATTGGAATGTTGATAAATAATTATGGATAATAATAATAATATTAAATAATAATATACATAATTTCATTTAAATGGCATATCTTTCATTTAAAAGCGTATTTTATGATATTTAAGTTAGTAAGTAAGTAAGTTCTTATACGCAAATCGATTAAAATCTTCTCAGACAGCCAAGCAGCTCTTAAAGCTCTTGGTGCTTACTGTTGTAACTCAAAAACGGTATGAAGTTGTCAGCAGATGCTCGCTCATTTGAGAAGAAAAATTAGTAACCCTGGTCTGGATCCCAGGCCATTCTGGCTATGAAGAGAATGAAGCAGCCAACTTTCTAGCCAGAGAGGGTGCTACTTCTGAATTCGTCGGACCAGAACCAGTGTTTGGTATATCCTCGAATACTGCCAAAGCAACTCTCTTGACCTGGACTGAGGGGCAAATCCTCCAGTACTGGCAAGAACTACCAACATTAGTTCATTCGAAGACTTTCATAATAAACCCTTCAAAAACAAGAAATACAAAATTTTTAGAGTTAAGCAGGTGCATCTACGAACTATAATTGACTGGCCACTGCCATTTAAAATATCATCTGTATAAATTCGGCCTAGCAGAAGATACTGAGTGCCGCTTGTGCTTAGAAGAAACGGTGAAACACATATTATCCACCTGTCCCACTTAGGAAAGGATCAGATACTCATTATTTGGCAAAGGACAACTTCTGCCAGAGGATTTGAATAAGTTCTCGCCCAATAAGGTGATCAGCTTCATTAAGAGGCTGGACCTGTTGGGTGAAATGTGTTTAGAATTTTACGTAGAATCCGGAAATGACATAATATATAGGGTATTCCATTTAAAATAAGCAAGTTGGTGTCGACTTGGTGTTCATATATTGAAAGAAACCGTTTTCTGTGTGTGTTAATAATGTAGGCAAATATTTTGAAAATTTCACACCTCCACTTTTTAGCCAATGCAGATGTGTCAAATATTGGTCGTTGCCATGTCAACGAAACAATTTTACTGGATATTTTTTCATTTTAGGATACAAAAGCAAAATTCTAGTGAATATTTTTTGACGTTTAAAAGATGATTTTAAAAGTGACATTATAATGTAGAAACTTAGCACCAGAATCATGTGTGGAATTTTATGTCTTGTGTTTCTGAAGGATTCCCTATTCCGTAACGAACTATTGTAAATTATAATCTCAATTTAAACGTGAAAACACCACAAGTCTTTTTGAAGGGTAAACCTGTATACGTCAAACTCTCAAAATTCGATAAATAAATTATGACATTAGCCTCCTTCGTAGTGTTAGTTTCATATTTTCATGACAAAAAAGTAAAATATGATATTGAAATTCTCAATAATTTTTTTCTGGGTGTGAAATAATTTTCAAAATATTTTTCACCTTGACAAAAAATTCCAGCCGAGGGGCGAATCACTAGGGTATTTTAGTGTACAAACAGGTGGAATTTCGAGAAAAAATTTAGAAATTTTGGGGAATTTCAAGGAATTGAGTGGAATTTCGAGGTATTTTGGGGAATTTCGGGGTATTTTGGGGAATTTCAGGGTATTTTATATATATTTTGTTTATACCTGAGGCCCGACCTGAAGTTATACCTAACCTTCTACATTTTTTAGTAATATTTTACGTTATATTTTTGCTAGATTTCATTATACTTCTTAAATTACGAAAACATTATTTTTGAGACAGTTTTTGCATGAATGAATATATTTTTACATTAGTTTAGTTTTATTTACCAAAGAACGTTTTATGTTTTGTTGTTGGTATATATGCATAGTAAGTATAAATAAATATACTATGGTATAATATGTGAGTTTTATTTGTTTCTAATATGGCATAAATAAATGTTACGAAAACTTAATTTGTGTCTGTTTTTCAGTAGCATAATAATGGCACCTATTTTGTTGTTAATTTCAAATCGCTATGGAGAATTGCGGGGTATTTTGGAGAATTTCGGGGATTTTTCACTGCAGGGGGAATTTCAGTGTACAATTTTTTTTAGTGATTAACCCCTCGATACCGGCAATAATTTTGCACTTGATATAAGTGATAATTTGTGCATTTACTATATATTGATATAACCTCCTATTTTAAAATGTAAATAGAAAACATGTATGTTTGTGATTGTCCAGGAATTTCCTTCCTTACTAATTCTTTCTCTGTTGTTTCAGGAAGCATACCGGCGGTGGGTGTGCAGTTCTCTGGTGCCTCATTACTCGCGCGCCGGCGAGCGCGTGCGACCCTGTCTGAGCGTGTGCGAGGACGTGGAGCAGCAGTGCCCGTACCTGCTGCCCGACCAGACTGTTTCGCCGGGAGAAGCAGCTCACCCCACACCGCAGTACGCTGGGGAGCCGACATTCCTCTGCCTTGGTAGGTGTATTATGTGCCTGTGTGCATTGTGTGTCTAACTGTCTATGGCCTATGGGTTCGATTTAGGGCGACATATAGATGGCAATAAAAATTAAATAATCGATTAATCGAATTATGATAATCGATATTCGATTAAATTATTACACAATAATTGATTATTAATCATTCGATTAATCGAATATATCGATTCGAATCGATTAATCGAGTTTTTGAATTTTTCTAAAGAATTATCAATACCTACTTATGATTATAAACAGGTAATAATATAACCACAATTATTACTGGATTGCGCTTTCATTTATCCAACCTAATGGCACAAAACAATCTATGAAATAAGAAACTCCAGAGAAGGATAACATTTCTTAAGCCACATGTAACTAGAACAATTATTATGGTTAGTATAAACGCAGAATAGTTTACCAAAAAAAAATAGTATAGCTGCATACATACATTAACTACGAGTTACGTTCATATCTCACATAAGAAACAAAACAAGTTCAAAATAAGGTTAAATCGAATATGTTAAATCTTTTGCCGGAACCCAGAACAGAAATATTCGAATATCACGATAGTAATGTGCAGTGCATTAATTTAAAAATAATCGATTAATTGGTGATTACTTGAAACACAAAATGTTATATGATTAACCGATTCATCGAAACAAGTTGTGTTTCCCACAAAAAACAATCTAATAGAGACTCCGATCAAATGTATAGATAAGTAATTGCCTATTTGTCAGTATATAAAATAATGTGACCAAGAATAACAAAAAACATAACCTCAATTTCAAGAAACTACCTGTCACAGTGCCCAACGGCATGGGCGGCTATGTTTTAAGGGGTGAAAATAATAATTATAAAACTAAAAGTACAAATTAGAATATTTTATTTTAGTAAATACAAAGTTTAAGTAAATACACTATTTATAGTAGTATTTAATATTTACTATTAAAAAACAATTGTAAAATCATTGACAATCCCTCTCGCGATCGCCGATTCTACGTTTATGCATGGCGACTTACCTGTGTAAACCACGCCCATTGGTGACAGTCACAAAATCCCTAACAATTTAGGCGGTAAATTAAAATGGCATTTTTTGATTGGAACAAATGCTTGGGCACTAATGTAAACAAAAAACATTGTTTTAAATATTGTTGGTCACAAAACTGTGTTGCTATTATTTGTCTACATAATATTTGGTCGGATAATAGAGATAAATCGGGTGCCTCTTGCAGGCGATCCCATTACCCCACTATTTCATATACATTTATCAGAAAACTGCGTTAGTGTAGAAAATGGATCAGATCAAAATTTAAGGGTTTAATTGGATTTGGTATTGGATTTTGCAAATAATGGTTTGAAAATTCCAGGTCCGTATTTAAAAAAAAAATGAAATTAATGATAATTCTGGAAAAACGAAATATCACATTAAATATCTAAATATTCGGGCCAATACAGGACAGAAAATTTCTTTGAGGAAGTATTCTTCATTTTTCAATATGTGTATAAGACTGCAAAAAATAAAAACAAATTTTCAAAATTTAGGTTTTTTAAAAATATTTCAAAACCTAATCATGTTAACCTTGATTTGTTTGAGGTATTATGTTGGTCCCCTAATTACGCAACTCTGCCCCATTAAAGGTTATTCGTATCTTATTCAGTTTCCGAGATATCAATGGTGAGAAGCGAATATGTAACAGCCTGTATAACAGATAAAAATTTACACCCTCTACAGACATTATTAAAGAAAATTTAATAACTTCTACGATTTCTTATTATATTATGTGTACAATACCAAGTATATAAAACTGAATATTAATACCTATTTTACTTAGTTTAGAAGGAATATGTAGAGCACATAATTATTATAACAATTTGGTACGTTATTCAATCATTCATAAAAAAAAATTGTCAAACAAATAGGAGCAGCAGCAATTTCTACTGACTTTACCTACTGTATATACAATAAAAGTATTATTTACAATAGTTTCTTATATATAATACAAACTACTATTTATTGAAACGTATTATTTACAATTTATAATGTATTACTACACTTTTGCAATAATAATTTTAATAATAGACAGAAATTGTCGTCGTTCTTATTTTGTGTAACAATTTATGCAAATTGTTTTGTAGGAATTGTGGGTAGAATTTATTGCTATCATTGCTTGCATGACATCTTGTAGACATTCTTTTCTGTGGAATAATATTCAACAGAAAGTGTTTATTAAAATCGAATATGAAATACCTACCTATTTCAATATTTATTTTCAATGTTATTGATTGGATTTGTTTATAGAATTATTATCTTTGTATTATTTTATTAATATTATTATTGGAGTTTACTTTTAGCCTCACAAACAGTGACAAAATGGTATATGGGTGAGAATATTGCCTTAATGCAAGTCAAATTTATTTTTTTAAACTATGTTATAATTTCTTCATATTAGGTATAACTGAATCAAATACTTAAAATTATTATTATGTATTCACAAAAGTTACAAATTTAATAAATAGTTTCTTGTTAACTTGGAAACCTAATCAATAATCCGGCATAGTTTCGTAAGTTAAACTTAGTAAAACTATACAGGGCGCCCTATTTCTTGACCCGTTGCATGGGTAACTTTTTTATTAGTAGAGATACAAAAACGATTAAATGAGTAAATTAGTGCAGTTTCGTATTAGTAATTCTACGGTAAGGCGAAAAATTATATACGGGGGAAGGTTGAAAAGTTATTGACAAAAAACGAAAAATCCAACTTTTCTATTATCCCTCGTAGCTCGTTCATTTGAAGAGTTAGAGAAAAATGCTTCACATGTTTTTTGCAGTATTTTTCATGTAAAATGACATGCATTTGCTACTTTTTATATATCTCTTAAAATGGTTGAGAATCACAGTAAAATATATTTTTTTTAAATGTAATGGATAGGTGGCTGTGACATTAACCGAAAGTCCCCTTTTTTCTCTTTCAGATGATATAACATAGTCCATATTTTATCCTTACAAAAGTAATAATAATCGTTCTTTTAAAAGAAAGTTTATTGTCACATCAAGAATGCTATGGAAATAAAACAAAAAATAAGATTCCTGATATTTTTAAAAACGTCTAGTTGGCATTTAATTATTGACAGATCATAAGTGACATTTTCAGTTTTTGTTAAGTAGTTTATTGTTTATTATTAATACTGCATACAAAATAATAGTGTTGCAAATATGTACACCAACGAAGAGAAAAATGATATGCTAAGGATAAAATATGGACTATGTTATATCATCTGAAAGAGAAAAAAGGGGACTTTCGGTTAATGTCACAGCCACCTATCCATTACATTTAAAAAAAATATATTTTACTGTGATTCTCAACCATTTTAAGAGATATATAAAAAGTAGCAAATGCATGTCATTTTACATGAAAAATACTGCAAAAAACATGTGAAGCATTTTTCTCTAACTCTTCAAATGAACGAGCTACGAGGGATAATAGAAAAGTTGGATTTTTCGTTTTTTGTCAATAACTTTTCAACCTTCCCCCGTATATAATTTTTCGCCTTACCGTAGAATTACTAATACGAAACTGCACTAATTTACTCATTTAAGCGTTTTTGTATCTCTACTAATAAAAAAGTTACCCATGCAACGGGTCAAGAAGTAGGGCGCCCTGTATATAAATAAAGAAAACAACCTACTACTATCTAAAATAAGAACCATGTGATACTTTTAATAAAACTGACCTAAAAATCCTTGAAGAAGCGGAAGTTTAAAATTCGGAGCTGAACAAAACTTTTCAATAAGTGACGGCTGAAGTGAAGTTGTCCGATATTAAAAATGTAACACATCTCATTTTATTCTATTGAGACTGACATTGTTCTTCGGCTGCACGTAGTAGCTTTCCGTCAAAAAGCAATATTTGATTTCACCTTCTCTTAATATATTAAGCTAGTCTATTCCGGGGCATATAAGGTGTTTAAAGTTTAAAAATGTGGTTCGGCTATACCAGCTTATGTATTAATTGTTACTTATACCTAAGATTTGTTATGGTAAGCTGTGTCTCAGGTCTGTTTATATACTAAACTTTAACTTAATTAAAGTTTAATATACAAACAGACCAGTATTTCTACAATCTACATCTATCAAAATATGATTTTAACTCAAATAATTATATTTCTCTCTGAGCATGGATAAATGTCATTAAATTATAATACTTTTTTAAATTTATAAGATATTATTTTATTCCAGTATTGAGTCGTCTAAGGAAATGATTGAATATTATTATTATATATAGATAGATAGAATTAAATGATTTCAAAGCAAAAATGTAGGTGTAACATAATTTGTACAAACTTTAATTTTCTTATTTTGCTTAATTTAGTTACAATATTTGCCTATTATAATTAACTTCTATACACAATTACTAACAATTTCCATATATTTACAAAAAATCACAGAAATCATCTTCTTATTTGTGAAAATATTAATGTTCACAACTCCTAAATTCTATATATATAAGGGGTCATCATAAAGTGCGGGGTATACTTTAAAGTCATATAATTTTAAAAAATCAAGCTAGTAGAAAAAAGTAAATGGAACCTAGTTGCTTCAGTATTTGGATTTTACTGTATCTATGGAAAATATAGATACAGTAAGATAAGGATTAATAATTTCCAAGTTGCAGAAGTTTTTCTGGAAAATAAAAACATAGCCAACACTAATCCGTTAGCAATCAGTAGTGTGAATTCGATATTAAAACGATTGCAAATGCCATAAATCACGGTTTGGAAAATTTTACACAAAATCCTAAAAATATATCCCTATAAACTTAAACTGTTTGAATTAAATGATGAAGATTTTCTCATCAGGTATGATTTGTCTTTACAAATATTGGCTCAGATGGAAATTGAACCCGAATGGTTATCTCGTATTCTATGGACAGATTAGGCCCATTTCTCTTTAAATGGTGGAATCAATACTCAGAACTGTCAAATATGGTCAACAGATAATTCACATGAAATCGTTCAGGAAGGCCTTCATGACAAGAAAGTCACCATTTGGTGCGGTTTCACATCTAATTTTATCATTGCACCATACTTTTTTGAGGAGATACAGAATGGAGAGGCCGTATCTGTAACTGTTACTGGTGATGTTACCAGTAACTGTTGTATGTTACTGTTTCTTCGTTGAAATGTAAATATTTTTGTCAAAGTTCGTTAAACTTCATTTGGCGAAACCGGACACATTATCAGATCGTCATCATCACTAAGTAATTGACCCGCATATATGTGTTGAATTTGCATTAATCTAGAGTATTTGAAAGACATAATAGGCACCTAAAGCTCTTAATTTTGTGGACAAAAAACTATGTTACTGCTGAAAAATCTGTCAAGCATTTCTAATGTTAAAGACCAGTCGAATTTGTGGGCACCCGGCAGATTGGCTGCTATCATAGACAATCTAAACTGACTGTATCTAAATTACCTATTATCTCTTTCATTCATTTCTCAAATGTAACTGAATCTCTTAAAAATATGGAAATAGTTCAAGTAATAGTGGTCGATGTATAAAATACTTTAAAAAATATTCCTAAAAAGGTTCTAAATGTGTAAAATGCCGATATGTTAGAAAAAATTCAACAAAACTAATTTAATTGTTTACATCTTTATTTATTAATTGATTTTTTCATTATTTTCAACACATTACTGAATGTTTTAAGTATCTTTGAAGAGAGTACTGACAATGAATACTTCATTTCTTCAAGTAAAAACAAATTATTTTATACTTACTCAATAATGCATATTCCATGTACTCTAATCGAGTATTCTAGGTCACAGATCTGAGTACTTATTCCTCCTTCCTCCTCCTTCAGTCGGGCTTTAGCTGAAGCTAACCAGCTCGTTTATTATGTTTGCGCCACAGTCAATTAAAATATCTGACACCGGATCAATACAGTACAGTTTGCCGCCTATTTGGCCCAAATTGGACGGGCAACGTCTTTTTAACGATTGGGGCAAGGGAAGGCCGGAATTAATTACGATAGTTAAGTCCATTAGTAGTTTATTAAAATGGCAGCCCATTACGGAATAACAGCACCAGTCGAAGTTTGACGAAGATGGAGAGTGGCTCGCAAAATGGAACAGGTGCCACGGGACCAGTTGCTAGATATGAGTGCGGATCTTTGGTATAGGTTTACGTAGGATGGACTAGTGCATAGCGGCGGTTGCTAAATTTTCAGGACGGAGTAGATTTCAGATATACACGTACAGAGTAGTAAATTTTGTTGGAATCCAGAGTAACTCAAAAATTGTAAAAATGACCGAAAAATTTATTGCACAGTCTAGACCTACTTTCTCATGGCCAGGTTGATGGTGCTATCTGATCACATGTTTTTGAATTATAGGGTGATTTTAAAAGGCCCAATATTTTTCTTATTTTGAGAAATATAGAAATGTACCAAAATGGAATGTATTGGAGTAGGAGTTCGCAAGGCAGTAATAATAATAATAATAATAGCTCAGGACAATGTTTGTCATTGAGTTTACGCAGCGACGGCTGGTGAAATTTGGGAATGGGGGGCATAAGGGGAAAAGATGCGCCGCAGGCGAAAATTTTGCATTTTTGAAGGTCAAACACCTTAAAATTAAAAATTAGAAATTCGTAGAGCAAAAATATTTGCTTGAAGAAATAGGTTTCGTTAGGCAAATATCCCCCTTTTTTGATACGATTAACAGAAATATGGAAAAATTATTTAAAATAATATTAAAATCGGTTCAAAAAAAGTATACATGTCATAAAAATGGCAGGCGAAACTTCTGTTTTCTGCTAAACCAGAAAAAACACAGATAGATAAAAAAATGAATAATGAAACCCATTTAAGTACTTAACCCAAACCCTAACAAATCGGTGTGCTTACCTTACAATCTGCAACCACCCGCTCGTCCATCGAAAACTAAACTTAGTAACTTTTAAAATGAAACTCCATTCTTCTTGACTTATCATTTGCAAAATGTTCGATAACTTATTCGTTAAAATCAGTCATGGTGTTTACTAAATTTTTCTCGATGGAAAGCATTGCTAGAGCACATAACCTTTCTTGTGACATAGTGTTTCTTAAAAATGTCTTTATTCGCTTAAGTGTTGAGAAGCAGCGTTCACTTTCGACTGTAGTCATAGGAATTGTGCACAATATAGTTAATAGTTTAACCGATTCCGAAAACGTCGTAAGTAAATTATTTTTATTTAACATTTGTAATAAAGCAACCGCACCACTATGTTGTATCAAATCATCTCTAGAATACATTATATACAGCTCATTTTTTAATTTTGTAATGTTGATCTTTGGAAATAAGGCACACACTGTTTTAATATGTTCCAGGGGAAAAACTATTCTATAGTTGTTGTGAAATTTCTCCTTTTCAAACAAATTGGCTATAGTCAAAAAATCAGTAAATTGAAATCTCTCACGTACGTTCATTAATATGATGGGGTATTCCCATTTCTAGTACTCTGTACCGTCTGGTCGACGGGGCAGCGCCCATTCAATGATGGAACAGAACGCATTAGAAAAGACGCGCTGGAAAAATAGAAGCTGTGTATCCTTTTCTTGCGCATGCAAATAGAAAAGAAAAAAGAACAGGCACACATCGGCCGTGCCCAGCCCAGTCCACAGACGGTGAAGCGTGAAGCGGTCTAGACGCTAGACGGATATGTATGCACCAAATGATTCAATATTCATGATGAAAAATTAATTCAAAATCCACCAAATTATAATAATTATAAAAGTTTATAAAATATCACAACATTCACAAGTCTTATGTGCTTACGCATAAGGCACGTAGCCTTGTGCTCATTATGACTAGCCGCCACTGAGTTTACGGCTCCTGCCGAGACCAACATTGTCTTGAAAGAGGAGGAGAAATGGACGAAATATCGAGACCTTCTCTTCGAACTTCGCAGACTCCATCCAGAACATAGTGTGAAGCTTGTGGTACTGATAATAGAAGCCCTCGGTGGAGCAAGAGATATACTGATAATCGGAGACAGGGAACCGGTCGACTGGATTTCAATAAAAAAAAAATTAATAATAATAATAATATTGATAATAATAATAAACAAACGATATCTGATTTAGCTAGATATTTATTTCTCTGTATTCAAATTTAGCATTTTCGTAAAATGACGCAAATATTAGACATAGCTATCAAACCCCTCAGTATATAGCGGACTTACCCTGTACCGCTGAATTGATATAACCCTCCCCCCTCTGAACGCAATGGCGAATAGAAGATCAGACATTTTAGCAGAGGGTTTCGTTATAGCTATTTCCATTTGTTAGCTTTTTATAGTCAACAAATATTGTCATCTAGTCAAACGTGTACGAGATATAGATTATCTAGGACATGAACAGTGCTTAATAAATTATATATTATAATAAATTCTTTATTACTATAATAAGTGTGTGTATTATAATAAATAATTTCGTCGTGTCATTTCCAATTTTTTAATTAACTTTTTACTGAACTTTAAATGCCTTGTTGTAATTATTGTCAAACATGACAATTGCAGTATAGTAAAAACTTGAGAATAGTATTAGAACAACTCTACAAAGAAGAGTGTTAATAAAATTGGGTAATTTTCAAGAAAAGAACCTTCAGCGTCTTTAAAAGTGAGATATGCAGCCGAGAATGAGGTCGGTTCAGGAATAAGGACTGTGAATGCTTAAGGCAGCGTAATACTCCAGGGAGTCCTTTATATGCTAAAACAAAGGATAATAGTAGTTCCCTTCAAGGATATAAAACGATTACTTAAATGGTTATCCCTTTACAATTTTTAACAGTTTTACCATTTTTATGTTCAGCGAAATCATCAAACAATGCCATTACAGTTTAAAAACCGGTTTGCATAGATAATAAATATGTTTACACTTTTAGATACACCCAGCCTACTGCATATGATAATCGCCTAAAATGATGTTTTGAATATTTGCAATATAATTTTATTTTATACCCATATATAAAACATATTTCTACTACTCTGTTATTTGGTCGAAAATAAATATATAGAAACAATAAATATTTACAAAAGCGATGTAGGTATTTAATGATTAAAATATTCCATATGGGGTCTTTATCCATTATCCATCCATTATATAGTCCAACCAAACAAACTACCAAATTATTCATAAATAAATAGGGTTGTATTAAAAACCTGTAATAATTATGGAGATTTTTAAATCTGCAAGATAAACAAAAGTTACTGATCTATCAATCTGTCAAATTAAATTCATATACTATACATTGCAAGTCCTCAAAAAGCAGAATAATAAAGTTTCTTAGTACATGACACACTTATACAATTATTATTTTTCAGACAAACTTTTTATCTGGAAATGTAGTCTACTGGATAGTATTTTTGGACTACCCTACGTCCATTCAAGTAACAAGTGTGCTTTCTTTTATTAAACCGGCAGCTGGATCTGTAGCTTGTAAAATTAGATATTTCCAATTTCAAGAGGAAATGGTATATTATGTTACTCACTGAAAGAAATGCGCTTTATCCATTATTAGAATTCTAAAATCCCTTATAAGAGCGTTGTATACTACAATACGTGGCAGATCAACAGGTCAATAATGGATATATAACATGCATTGCTAGCACAGGTGCATAGTGATTATAAGCTATTTTCTTTATTAAATTATTGAGTAGTTAGTATACAACCGTTGGTTAACCTGTATGACATAATAACTGTAACTATTATTAAAGTATTTCTTACTCTTTATTAGAAATTTTAGTACTAATTATAAGTACCATGAGCTTATGTAGTAGAAAGCGCATGCGGAACTATAAAAATATTCTTTATAAGATAAGACCATACGATGTAGTAAGTGTTATATATATTCATAAAAAATCACCAATTCGCATCCATCCAAAATTAAAAAAGTACTTATACTATGTGTCAATTTAGTATAAAATTTATCTATTAGAGAAAGCTATTAGAGAAAAACCTCAAATACAAAAGTTGCAAGTAGGATTGAATGAACAACGAACGTGGGAAGTAATTCCGCATAGAAAATATAGGGTGGTATCACACCATAAGGTGTATAGGTTTTTTTAAGTTCACGTTGTCCCGCTTTTGTGAAGGCATCATTTGGCTCATATGTAACCATATGTAACTCATATGTATATGTGGCTTACCAGATATAATAGAGTTAGGCACTAAATGACACATTGGACATATATATACATAACAGAACATAACATAACAGAAGAAGTAGGTACACTACACTGAAGAACTATACTTAACCAATTTTCACCTTTATAGAGCATTACCATTTTTTGTTTTTCTAACAAATATACTCCTAATTGTGCACTGTACAATGTGGCACAACAACAGGTCTCAAATCGTCAACCATGTTGCTTTTGAGAGTATGAAAATATGAGCTTCGCTATCGTGCTGCTTGTTTAACGAAATTAACCGTATACATGCCGAGCGGTACCAATCGTTTGGCGTAACTGCCATGGAACGAGTTTGATATGTTAAAACGCGAAATATAATCATTATGAACGAGTGTAATACTGTTAGTGCAACCGTCATATACATATCTGTGGTGGCTGCCTTTATTCAACAAATCTTACCTGCAATACCAATGAAATATAATAGATATAAAACAAAATCTATTTAAAAGTTATTACAGACTAGCCCGTTGGCCAAGGCTGTGTGAACTGGGCGAAACATATAGAGCTTTATACTCCGAGTAACATATTATTTTTTCTTCAAGCGGCAACATTAAAACTAGATTTTTTCTTTACTTTTGACGGATACTGTATATACAAATAAACCAAATCGATTGTTTAACTTCCCATACAATATATTTGGTGACTTATTGTATGTATATCTATACATTTTATGTTCAATAAAACTGATATAATCTTCAACGACGCAGTTACAATATCAGGTAAATATTCCTCGTCTCCCAATCGTAAATTTTTCGGTTTGCCCTCATGATAAAACACAAATCGTGCATAAAATATGGCGCTGGATGAATATCGGCCCTCTCAAAGGCGAAGCCGACTGGAAAATAACGTTATTTTATTTCCCTTCCTTTGATCATGATCCTAATAATTGCAACTCGGCAACTGCTTTTAATGAAATCTTTACCATTCTGCGTTAGGGCAAATAATAAAATAATCATACTCTCTGAAATTGTTTATTTGCGGCATCATGCACACATTCACATTTATTTAACTTTTATTGCTGAGCTGAAAACATAGGGGCGAATCTGTCAGCGGTGTAGAAGGAGGTCGGAGACAGGTACATTTTTATGGCAGTATTTTCGACTTCAAAGACCAAAAAAGTTCTTATTTTTTTTTAATGAAGAGGAAATTCTATACTATTGATACTCTCTTTTCATATATTTTTACCTGAATAATAGAGAGGCAGATAAATCTAAAAAACTATTTGAATTTAAATCTCAGAGCTTCTTTTACATCATCACTACTATGTAAACGAGCTAAGTTTGTCTTCGATCTTCTGCTATTTCTTCTGCTTTCTTCTTGTATGTATTCCGACTTCCCGAATTTGCTTTACCGATCCTGTATTATTCACACTTTCTATAGGTCTACACCAGCTCAGTTGTCTCTATTCTATAAATAGGGATTGTTCTTGTAAGTCTTGTTACCCTTGAATAATTCTATTATTCTGGTCATACCATTCACTTTCTTTGGATATGTCGTATCAACAGCGTGTATTTTGCTTTTTTAGCTAATAATCTTAACACCCATGGTTCACATTTAGTATATTAGAACTGATGAAATATTAACACTGACGTAGTTTTCCATATAACACCAAAACACTATACTGCACTCGACGCGCGTTTCGCCAACTAAGTTGTCATAATCTGAAGATGAGTGAAACTAAATCTACGCTAACACTGTGTCCTATTTACACCTAAACTATTGCTACGGCTCAATGAACCATTGCGACGGCTTAGTGAACCGTTGCGACGGCTTAGTGAGCCGTTGCGACAGCTCAGTGAGCCGTTGGGACAATTCAGTGAACCGCTGCAACGGCCCAGCGCTTCATACCAAATGTACCAACCCCTTTCATGATCAAATATTGATTTGTACAAGTTGATCTCCATTTTCTTTAAATCTCTGTTTTTCTAGAAAGCTTTTGTTCATAGCATAATATATTTTGACTGCTTTATCAATTCCTATGTTTATGTTTCCTGTTCTAACTGTTAAATTTGTACGTCATCTAGATGTGTATGTTAATCTTCTTTGATCTTTTTGTGGATCCCAGTATCTTAGTTTTATCTCTATTTATTTTCATTGCTTCTGTTCAAATTTCATTCATTAATTCTTTGATGTTTATTGTGGTTGAAAAGTCCATATTCCTTTCACTACATGTTCTGTTTTTTCCGTCCATAAAGACTGTGTGTAGTATTACTAAGTCTAGGATTTATGGAGACATAAGCTGCATTAAGATTAATTTTCTTCATTAAATACCTTTAGTTATTTAAATAGGCTTTGTAAAAAGGTCTATACGGTGATGTTGAAAACCATTTACTTCTTTAATTGGTGTGTCCATTATCTCTATATGATCTCTAAAAATGAGTAAAAGTAATGGTGGAAAAAGTATACCATATGGTATGCGTATGATACGCTAAAGGACTTCTACCTAGCAAGAAAAGGGAAAGCGTTTTACCTACAATTTTCTTTTGGACATATACCTACCTTCATAAAATTGATTGACACAGATTAATGACTTGAAATTAATGAACTCAATGACTTGAAATTAATGGACAATGAACATACGTAAATGTATACGTGTCTAAAAATAATATTACAGAGGATCACTTTCCTATTACTCCTCTAACAAACATATCTGCTTTTAATTTGCACAAAGAATTCATATTCAATTGACTTTAACAATGCTAACCCTATAATGCTTTGTTAACTGGTACTGAGTAAAGAAAGTAATTTTGGAATGGCAGTCCAAAACACGTGGTTCAAAATGAACTCTGCGGTCATCACAGATAAAGTCAGTTTTGTTAGTATCTAATTTCGATTGATTCAAATATCAGACAAAACGCTGAACTCTTTGCTAGGAATCAGAGGAATAAGGACCTTAATCAACAACAATTATACAAATAAGCAATTTCAATTTAAAATTGTAAAAACAGTAAATACAGTTCGGTCAATGGAACATTAAGCCCAACATGAACTAAATGGAGTACTAACCGAAGTAGCTACACAACTATTTTGGTGCAACCTGTGTTTTATTTCCTTTAGTGATTGTTACTTCTATAATTGCAACCGCGGCTTCTTCTTAATCAAATTGTTATAATTCCATTTCTTGCCGGTAATGAAATAATGACTTGCGGAAAGAATAAACACCAACCTAAATTCGGAGACTGCACATCGGTCTTCTCGGGACTGATACAATTAAAAAGCCGGTTGGTATTTGCTTTGAGGCTTGCTCCGTGCCAAGCCGTCCCACGCGCTGTTTTGTAAGAAGGCTGGCGTTCTTTCTTTAACTTAGCTTATAAGGTTAATAAATTATTTCGAATAAGGGCAGCATTGCCAAGGCCCTTTTTCAGTGAAGTGAGCGACGAAAGTTGGTGTAAGCAGTGTAAGCCCAAAATGAGAAATAAAATTAAGGCAACAAATATATTATTTGAGTATATATCTTTAGAAAGAGATTATTAAAAATGGAATAAAACTTCGCATTACACGTTACTGCCAACTATAGTAGAGTAAACGTCATTTTACTTAAATAATGTGAAATCACTGGAGGAAGGTTGCCAACTTCTCACTCCTGGGAGTCGCTTTGCTTGTCAATTATAGTATAGAATAGACCTTCGGTTTTACATCCTAATGAAGTATTATAGAAACACCACGCCAAAGTTTGTATACCTTCTGTGAATTTACCAACATACAAGCCACTAAAAATTGTGTAAAATTATTCGTTCAGTCAAAAATATACTTTTGAAGATTTTTAAACAAATATTCATTTTAAAGAATAGGTTTAGTTAGCTCGATGTTAAAAATATTATCTCTACCCCCTCATTCACCCCCATAGGAGTTATCCGGGAAATCAAAGTTGTGTGGAAGAGGAGGTGGCATATTATTCTTCTTCAGATCGTATTATGGTCCAAGAAAGACTTAGGTTGGTAAACTTAACCACCATTCAGTACAGGAATGCGGGAAACCTGGAAAACGCTATTAGTTAGGGGGACAGTTTTTCATATATACATCTTAAGCTCTCACATTAACCTCTGGTCGATACGCCTCTCATCCTTGCTTTTATGTAGAGAAGGGATTTTTCTTGTGTGGTAAATATATAAAGTATTTACGAATTATAGAAGAGTTATATTTCTACCTCTTATTCTAATCACAAGGAATAGCCCGTAAATCTGAGGTTTGTATGGGAAAGAGGGAACGACTTGTGTCTATGATGACAAGTAGATTAGATTAGATTAGATTTATATAGGAGTCGGCCCCCTTGGCCTGGTCCACCGCGACCTAGAAGATCTATTGTGGCACTCCCAACCTATTTAGAGCACTCTGTCCAGCTTTGTCCTTTGCATTAGACTCCACAGCCTTGATAGAGGCTCTTCCATGTAGCTGTTGGCTCTTAGTCTACCTTCCCCAACCCCAAGTATTTGAAATCTCAGTCTTGTCAGGCCTTCGCACTCGCACAGTACATGTACTGAAGTTTTCTCTTCTTCTTAATAGAATCTGCAAGTTGCATCTTCTGACAGTCCCATAAGATTCCCCGTTCTGTAATGAATAGCTTTGCCTGTCTCAGTTGTGGCAGATTCCTCCACCATTCTAGAGATTTGTTTCTCATTCATTCCTCCATGGATGTTTTAATACATGGCTTCACTATGCCGCAGAAGGGTTCTGGTCCTATGAGGTTTTTTGATGCGCCTTCTCAGGCTAGTGCATCTGCCTCCTCATTACCCTTGTGCTCCTCGTGGTCAGGTACCCAAGCTAGGGTCACTCTATTCTGGCTCCCGACAAGTAAGCCCTTACCTATATTCAGTGCTGGAGCAAAATGTGTTGAAGGACTAAGGGAAACCTGAAAAACTTCATTAGTTAGGGGGACAGGTTTGTCACATTAACACAAAGCTGGCTTTCTTCCCATCTCAGATACGCAAGCCAGCAACTCAGATACGCCTCCAGGTGGGTTGCCAACCCATCCTTGCGAATAATAAGCCTTGATATACAAATATGGTGATATGGAATGGTGATTCGAACCCATGACTTCTGGATTGAGCAATCGAGACCCTAAACTCTGAGTCACTGATCCGATATCAAAAATATAAGCTTTCATCCATTTAGGAATGGGTTTATTAGCACAAATATAAGTCTCTTATAGCACTTTTTATGATAGTTTTAAATTATCTGGATGCAACGTATTCTACATACACATGTCACACAGAGGGAAACTAATATACATAATCTTAAAGACTTCTGCCACTGAACTTAGTAATTTTAAAAGCAGTCTGAAGCTTTTTGACAAAATGAAATGTTACTTCATTCAGGAAGGAATTTTACAGGAATTATTTCGCCAATAATTTGCGCAAATGATATAGAAATAGTAATATTTTAGAAAAATAACTAAAAAGCTTTATTGTTTTGACAATTTTGTGATTAAAATTTTGACTTATTATCAGTTATTAGATTATAACAAAGGGAAAAACATATTTATTATTAAAATAACAAACAAGAAAAACATATGCGTAATTCTTCCTCTATCTTTTAATATTTTCCTGAATTTAACCACGTATTTTGTTCAATATATAAAGATAAATTTCGACCTATGATTATTTCATCCAATTTACCTGTCTGTCTGCCTCTGTAATTAATTAAATGTACACAAATCCAAGCTGTAGTCCAAATACCACCATCAATAATGCTTTGATGAAACCGCGCATTGTTTTGGGTGATGAAATAATGATTTTATCTATACATGTGTAACAACGTTACTGAAATTTAGCAGAATTAGTCGCCCATATAAGCCAATCAGTTCGTTGACTTTATACCGATTCTGGAATTATATATGTAGGTAAATAAAGAAACATATAAGTTTATGAATTGAGGCAAAATTTACGAACATTACAACGCGCGTTCACTTAAGACAGTGTACACGAAGTCGTATTGAAATTACAACAAATATAAATATTAGAAGCTACTCCTCAAGTATTTATTTATCGTACTAAAAGTATTGACTTTAAATTGCACTAAAATAATTTGCTTTTAAAAGAAAAGCATATGTAATTTTTGAGGTTTTCCTTTGTTCTCGTACTAAATTATATCATCGTAAATCGTTCCTCGCAGCTTTACCAACGATTTGCGTTGGTAAAGCTAACCACCACTCAATGCTGGAATGAGGGAAACCTGGAAAACCTCACTAGTTACAAAACAGTGAATCTCTCTCATAGTCCGGTACGAGTACCAGACTGGTGTGTCTTGTTTTATTTTACGGGTATAATATTTCCGAAAGGGTATTATTTGATTTATCAAATTTCATATTTTAACTGATACAGTATAAGCCAGTCACCTTAGACAAAAATCGCGTTAGGTCGCAAAAAATTGCAGAGTTCTGATTTTTTGGAATGTTGTTAGGATAGGTACCAATAGTGTAAAACCAAGTTTGCAGCTTCGAAAGACCTGTGCTAACTGCGTGGTGCTCGAAAAACCTTTTTTTTCGGACTTTTTTTAGTTTTTAGCTTATAACTTCCAAATGGTGCATCCTATGGAAAAAGTTGCTCTGTACAATTTTAAAGTAGACAAAATTTACTACAATTTAAGTGCAGCCGCAGCTCCATAGGTCTAATAGGTCCCCAGATACAGTACTTAAAAAATTGGCCATTTTTCGCAAAAAGTTCGAAATTGTTGTTTCAGCCGTCTTCCGAGCCGAATATCGGCTAAAATACTCAGCCTACGAGGAAAGTAATGAGAAATGAAGTTGTAGAGCAGTTATTTAGCTTTAATTTAAGCATAAGCGGAGCACTGTAGGGCCAATAGTTCCCTTGTTATCAGGAAATAACAAAAAATTAAGGAAAATGGGATTTTTCAAGAAATGGAGCCTGACGAATTGCAGGACTTTTGTAAAGGATAAGAAAGACATAACTCAGTGGAAAATTGTTTTATATCATGCAAAACGAAATTTTGTTCAATTAATAATAACTGGTCATTTAAAATAAATATTTTGGTAGTTTGGGGGACATTGGACGTGAAATGTTGAACGTGAAGTGATGGTGGGACCTCAGCTGACTCCTGCAACAGAAATACAGAACAGAATGTAAATTAGTATTTATTGCGTAATCAATTTTATAATAAATTACAACGGATATGCAATATTAGGCTTACCTTTTCCCACTTCAACTTCGGTTTCCTAAAAAGCGGTGCCGTCTTTTAACGGCCGTCAAAATACGGTGGTTAACGTCATAAAAACCGGTGTCGTGTATAATAAGCGAAGTGTTTCCCAAGAGAGCGGTAGCGCACACCGTAACGTAACAGAGCGGTACCATCTCATTTGAAGCGGTGGGTCATACAGTACGAATCAGTTCATCAATGTTTTTTTTCGGTGTCTTTTGTATAGCTGTGAAGTAGTTTTATAATTTTAAAACTATTTTCCTTATCATAGAACTTTTTTGTGTGACGTCACTCGACGTATTTTGACGGGCGTTAAAAGACGGCACCGCTTCCGAGGCACCAAGGAAACAAGGCACCAAGCCACCGAAGCTGTAGCGAGACAGTCGTGTTCTTTTGGAAGGCCCAGGTTCATCAGACGGCTCTTCTTGGGACTCCGGAAACTACTCTGTTGTGTGATTAGATCTACTACTAGATACTAGTGGTAAAGGATCGTCGACGTCATCTTCATCCGACTCGGCCATGGCTAAGGGAGGAGTACTTAGGCAGGTCTTCCCCTGACAAATTTTGCAGAGAGAAGACGACTCTCTCCACTCCCTGCGTTATGGGATATTTGTCCGATCTGCTGCCAACGCCAAAGTCCACCTCGCTCGTCTGCCCCCAACCGAAGAGGCTGCTGCCCAACATTCCTACAGAACCTACCACGAGGTGCAGACGTGGTTGGGATTAGAGAAAGAGCCCACCAACTGGGGGTGGACAAGAAGCCAGCAGGGGTTGACACCGGTGACCTCAACCAAGGAATAAGCGCCACTAACCCTGCTGAAATTCCTGTCCTGCAGGCGCCAAAAGGGTGCAGAGGAGGGAGCGGCTTCTGCCAGAGAGCAATATTGAAATGCTCTGCTCTCTGCAAAATTTGTCAAGGGAAGACCTGCCTGAATACTCGTCCCTTAGCCATGGCCGAGTCGGATGAAGATGACGTCGACGACCCTTTACCACTAGTATCTAGTAGTAGATCTAATCAGACAACAGAGGAGTCTCCGGAGCCCCAAGAAGAGCCGTCTGACGAACCTGGGCTTTCCAAAAGAACACGACTGTCTCGCTAAGTGCGTAAAGCTAAGCTTAATATTACATATCCTTCGTTGTAATTTATTATAAAATTGATTACGCAATAAATACTAATTTACATTGTGCTCTGTATTTCTGTCGCAGGAGTCAGTTGAGGTCCCGCCATCACTTCACGTTTAACATTTCACGTCCAAGGTCTCTCAAACAACCAAAATATTTTTTATACAATTTTGATATAATTTTGATAAATTTATACGTTAAAACCATTTTCCACTGAGTTATGTCTTTCTTATCCTTTACAAAAGTCCTGCAATTCGTCAGGCTCCATTTCTTGAAAAATCCCATTTTCCTTAATTTTTTGTTATTTCCTGATAACAAGGGAACTATTGGCCCTACAGTGTTCCGCTTGTACTTAAATTGAAGCTAAATAACTGCTCTACAACTTCATTTCCTATGACTTTCCACGTAGACTGAGTATTTTAGCTGATATTCGGCTTGGAAGACAGCTAAAACAACAATTTCTAACTTTTTGAAAAAAATGGCCAATTTTTGAAGTGCTGTATCTCGGGACCTATTAGAGCTATGGAGCTGCTGCACTCAAATTGTAGTAAATTTTATCTACTTTAAAATTGTACAGGGCAACTTTTTCCATAGGATGCACCATTTAGAAGTTATAAGACAAAAACTGAAAAAAGTCCGAAAAAAAAAAAAAAAAAAAAAAAAAAAAAGTTTTTTGAACCCCACGCAGTTAGCACAGGTCTTTCGAAGCTGCAAACTTGGTTTTACACTATTGGTACCTATCCTAACAACATACCAAAAAATCAGAACTCTGCAATTTTTTGCGACCTACGATGTCTTAAATGACTGGCCTAGTATTAAATATCTTATTAATGCGAAATTCAGTCCTTATGTAAAACGCACCACATAAAACCCTGACCACGTATCACACTCCCTAAAGTGTGCACTTTGGACATCTCCGTCCAAGAAGGCCTCTCTCCATCCCAAAGGCCACATGATCGGGATGTAATTGAGATTGGCGCGATACCCTCAGATCACGTCCGTCACTCGGCTAACTCCTGGGGGGCACCGTAACAGCTTAAAGATCAATCAATAATTCACGGCCCACGCCATAGTCCTTCCGCCCGTCTCGAGATGTTCAGTTTCAGGTCCTGCCAGAGGCGCCGGTTTGGACAGTGCGGCTGGATAGAATTATTGTTGATAAAGTTTGAAATTTATTTAGTTGGTGAATACTTAGAGAAAATTTATATTTTAACATTGGAAATGTTTATTTTTGCACATGGGGACCAAGTTAGGCGCTTTCGTTCAAGGTCAAAAGACAGCGGTGTCGCGATCGAGTGACGCAATACATTAGTGGAGCAAATGAAACCTATACCATCTTGTAGGGAATATGTGGTGTGATCTATAACTTTTTTTAGTACGACAATGTTTTTTAAATGGCCTAGAGTGCGGTTATCTGCACAATTCGAATACTCGTACATGTTTTTCTGAGTACATACACTGCCATTAAGAAAAACGGCTAGACTTATGCACAAAATCTAAGCGCTTCAAATAGTATAACCTTTTTTTGGTGGTACACCTATACCTATATTACCAAAAAAATTCCGTAAAGTTGAAACATCTAAAATTATGCATGACAAACTTCGATATTCGGTTAGCTACGTGAAATATTCAAAATTTGTGTATATATGCAGCGAATGATATGTGGCCTAGATATTGAAATAATAAAAAAAAAAAAGTTTGGGTTGATATACACGGTGTCCCACCGGGAACCGCCTCGATCTATATATGGCAAACTATAATTAGGAAAAAATTGAAAATTGGGCAGTGTACCAAAGTCACTGGGGGCAAGCGATCTAAAATTTTCAAGATGGCCGCACTTCCGGTTATACCGGAAGTAGGTGTCAACTTGCTTATTTCAAATGGAACACCCTGTATATTATTAGATTTTTGAATTCTACTCAAAATTATAAATATATTTCATGTAAGATGTCCTATACCTATCTCCAACCGTTTTTGAAATATTGACAGGTGAATATTGACATTTTTCAACTTTGACTCCCTGTAAAATCTAAACGGTTTGAGATCGAACAAAACGGTTTGCACATTCCTATCTTAACTTTTCATAAGCTGTCGTTTGATACTAATTTCAGATTTAACCAAGAGATTAAATTTAATCGAAAATTTTTAATTTCTAGAAAATCTGAAATTAGTATCAAACGATAGCTTATGAAAAGTTAAGATAGGATTGATGATGATGATAGGATAGGAACCGTTTTGTTCGATCTCAAACCGTTTAGATTTTACAGGGTGTCAATGTTGAAAAATGTCAATATTCACCTGTCAATATTTCAAAAACGGTTGAAGATAGGTATAATAGGACATCCTACATGAAATATATTTAAAATTTTGAGTAGAATTCAAAAATCTAGTAATATACAGGGTGTTCCATTTGAAATAAGCAAGTTGACACCTGCTTTAGATCGCTTGCCCCCAGTGACTTTGGTACACTGCCCAATTTTCAATTTTTTCCTAATTATAGTTTGCCATATATAGATCGTGGCGGTTCCCGGTGGGACACCGTGTATGTAACCGTTTTGGAATTATCGAATTTTTAAAAAGCGCCCGCGTTTGTCAGAGTGAAATCAGAGTACCTGGTGAACAATATAAACGAGAAAAAATGTAAAATGCAACTCAGTATATTGTTTTTTCTAAGAAAAAGAACCTTTCAGCAATGAAAAGAATTAAAAGGACTTTATTTTGATGTGTTTTTTCGTCTGGGGTAATATTCTTCACAAGAATTCTTAAATTAACTTTAAGGGGCATGTTATTTTAACATATATGTTAACTATGTTAACTAGTAAGACAACAAACGATAAAACACCTTAAACACTTATGTGTAAAAAAACAAATGGAAAAGAAATTATATTTTGCGTGCTACGTGCCTTTTGGGGGTGAGAAACCAGGCTTAACCTTATTCTTAACCTCATATTCACAAAAAATAGCAAAAGCAACAGAGCAATATTTTTGGAATTGTTTCATTTAAAGTTGTCATATTTTCGATATGACAACTTCTATAGTTACAAACTAGTTAAAAATATGCTCTAAACAGTTCTATTTAAATAGATATAAGTAGAAGCTGAGTCAGGTTTTTTTGGAAACCTATATCTCCGAATATCAGTAAATCTAAAGTTTTTTCGTATTGTCATTTCAAAATTCAACAATCAAATTGGATAATTTTCTGTGAGTCACCGTATTTCTTTCTTCCAACAAAAAATGTATAAGATTAAAATCCAATAAAACTGTTAAGAATTTTCATACAATGAGTTCATAAAGTCCTGAATATTTCCCGCATTATTTCAAAAACGGTAAAGTTTTTGAAAAATCGCTGTGACACCTCGATTTTTTTTATTTTTGGGCTTGTTTTGCATATATTAAATTTTTATCAGCGCGACCCAATATACTATATCTACATATATAAACTTTAATATTTTATTTCTTCAATAAAAAAACAAAACAAAATTTAATATTGTAAATGAAACACCCGAATACGGTCATATAAGATTTTATGAACCTATTTCTAATAATAAGGGTAATAATATCCAAAAAAGTGCCCAGTATATTAACATTAATACACGTAAGTATACTGAGTGCCACATAATAGTGATTCATCCCTAATATTTGATTATCCCTCGAAATATCAAAATGGACTTTTGACATTGTGTAACTACTCCTAAAAATGTTTTTTTGATTGAAATGAAGCTACTTAATTTGAGCATTTCCGGTTTCACCGGATCGATGTTTTTTAATGAAACTATTTTTTAATGGAAAGGATATTAAATGTCCTCTTACAAGTTCATTAATATAAGGGATGATGGCTTAAATGTCTAATCTAACAGAGATACAGTTAATTCAAAATCACCAGCCGCTACTGGATTCTATACATCATTCTTCTGAAATTGGCTTTTATTTGAAACGGCAGGACGGTGGAGATGCTGTGACATACCTTATTAAACTGTCAATATTCAGAGCTTGAAGGACCTGACGAATTGCTTAATTATTTTATAATTCCTAAACCCATATGGCAGTACAAATATATGTGGATATAATAAAAGCTGACATTACATTACAATCAAGCAAGCATTACAATGAAATGAAGATATAATGTGAAGCAGTGCAAATATACATTAAATAATGATCAGTATAAGGAACATTAGTGGGAGAATTTTTACATAATTATGCTTTGTGCCTTATTTTTAATTATACGTTCCAAGTCTTATAACTGATCAGGTGAAAAAGTTAAATATATTAAATATAGATATCAATTAATTTTATTTCTTGATAATATTAATTTTTATGTGCAGTTACTATCAACTTTATTGGAGCTTTATATACAAGGTGTTCCTTAGGATCATGTCCATACTGTAGGACCTACTTCCTTGTCAAGTTTTATAACTAAGAGTCCAAATAAGCGTGTGTCCTAAATTACCTCGTTTTCGAGATACAGGGTGTTAAGGTTTGTAGTCATCTGTAGTTATTATTTAGGTTTGTATCGTGCATTTGTTCTAGTGTTTGTAGATATTAAATTCCTGCTAAAAAAATGGGGACGTCCCATTTTTTTATTTTTAACATAGGTAATAAACATTAAGACATGGACTGAAATAGTTTATTTTTTTATTGAGAACGAAGCAAGGTGCGAGAAAAATGCAAGGAACAAAAAAGTTGTATTTGAAATTGTTTCAGCTGAAAAAAAAATCCAAAAATTTGTAAAAAAACCAGTGGCGTCCAATGTTTTTATCATAAATTTCAAATAGGTTACCCTCCTGGACGCCACTGGAGCCAACAATTTTAATCTTTTCACGTTAAAATAAGCCTCTTACTATTTCAAATCAACGTACCAAGTTTCATCCAAATTGGTGAAAGAGTTCTGAAGATATTAATAAAAAATAAACGATTTTTTATAAAAACCTTGACACCCTGTTAGACTTTAGACTCTTAGTCATAAAATTAAACAAGGAATTAGCTCCTACAGTATGGACATGTCATTAAGGAACACCCTGTATAGGATACTGGTATACAGGATATGATACATATGATTAAACTGAAACAATTCCACTGAAAATGTTATCGGAATATTCTGTATAATGACAAGCCTGTGTTTCCTGAGCCTGATGACCTCTATAAACTAGTTTCGAATGACTAATTAATTGTTAACTGATCCTGCGTTGTGTCTCGTTCTTTGTTTTCAAAATTTATTACAATGTAATCAGGATTGGCTAGTTCCAAAAAGCCGTTCGGACGATGGCCAGTTGAATTTTCAGGTGTCCAATAATATGCTATATATAATTTTAAAAAACGGAGATTTTTTAAAGAAATGGAAAAGAAATTTTGGAATACCAATTTTATTTTTCTCTAATGCCATTAACAATCTTCAATAATCTTCTGAATCATTCCGCGAACACAACTGGAATATATAAACATTTAAGTCTAAATTGTAGATCTAGCTAATCTAAAATATATAACTAAAAAAAATTGTTTTAAATTAAATATTAAAAACTTTTTACATAGAACCAGTGACTATAGAAAGAATTTATATAGTCACTGATACAACATAATTTAAGTTGTCTATATAGAGTACAGGTTTATCTGTAAGTACAAAAAATTGAAGCAGATCTCAGACGGACATAACATGATAAAAAGTCTTTGAATAAATAATATCCTTTAATCATCATTTAAAATCATAATATATACGAACAGGAACATAAATTTCTTCCTTTTCTGCCGACTGTGCACCACTCAAAATAGGGAATTAAACGTAAATTGAATCAAGTGCATGATTGGCCATAATATTTGACTGGTGCAATTTCTTCAAAATGAGGTACATCTATATTCCTAACGTGGAATTTGAACTGAACAACCCAATATACTGTGTGCATTAAGACAATCAATCGTAGCTCGATAAAGTGCTCAGTGATACAGTTATAATATGATCCACTGAATCATTTCAATCACATACATGATGAGATTTTACGCTGGAGGATTTGGTAAACGTATTTCACATCAGAAAATAGTAAATTGATGCTTATTCGCTTTCGCATTAGAGACACTTGCTGGATATTACACCTTTTATTCGAATAAACGCGTGTTTTTTATCAATCATTTGTTGAAATGTCAATAATTACTTAAATGGAAAAAGAATTTATATTTCAATAGTTGAAATATAGTAGTAGAGAAGTAGTATATTGAATGAAAAGAAAACTCTTTTTTGTGAAGTCTAGCTTTCGGAAATAGGTATTTTCTTTTTCAATACACAATCGGAAGTGTTTGGCAGTCGATTCCGTTAGCAATATTTCTCATAGAAAAATAACCTCTCTGAAGTTTAATTAATTTAACAGTTTTCGAAGGTGGTGCTTGTCGTTAATGCAATCTCACATCGGCAGATGAAATGAGAAAGAAGTTGAGACGGACGCGACTCGAGATTTTCGAAGACGAAATAGACGTAGAAGGAGTGGTCGTACGGCCTCAAAGGATTAGAGATAGGACGGAACGTTCGTGTGAAGCGGTTCTCGAAGCTGTAAAAATTAGAAAAAGGGTCGAACGGATCCCGCGAAAAGTCGGGATTTCGGCAGGGGTGACGGGACCATTAGATTTTTTGAGAAGGTATTTAAATTGGGAAAACGCCAAAGACACGGGACGAAAATGCGCCTAAACATAGGAGAAAGGCTTGGAGCCACCGTCAGTCGGCCGCGGCGATCGCTTCGTGATTCCCGCTCTGCAGAGATAGCTTAGAAACTTTGTCGATTTAGAGCGAGACATAATCGACGCGTTTTAATATAAATGGATAAGTAATATTAATATCGGTATATTCGTGTATATTTTATACAAACTTGACTATAAAAGGTGTACATTTCACTATACAGGCTGTTCCAGAATGGCGTAAACATATATAGTTGCCAAGCATAATTAAGTTGGCTTATTTTTGACCTTAAGAATCTGTAGTAGCTTCATATATGTCTACTTTATTATAGAGCACCTGTATAATAATCACATTGCTTTTACCTAAAATTAAATCAAGTTAAATTATATCACTATGTGCATTGTTGATTCAAATATACGGACGGTTATTTAATCAAATTTAAATTATAGAAGTTCATTGAATTTACGCATTATATTTCATAAATTATACAATTAATAATAACATTAATACCGAATATCAAATCATCATAGTGGAAATCATATATGTGAAATATGTTAAGAGGCATAATATAATAATGCATATATCTGCGTTTATAAAAATTTAGTGCGAAAATGAATGTTTTAATTAATTAGAATACTAGTTACTATACCAAAAACATTTTAAATAAGAAGAACTGCACTAAAAATAGGTTTTTTGCCTGCAAATTGGACATTTTTCAATAAATGGCGAATGCGCAGGTAATAATTTACGTAACTTGATTTAAAAAGAAAACTTGCAAATATTGCAAAGATATATTGCATATGCATATTATTTGATTACTACAAGTTATTTTTTCCATTTCATTTTGTATAGTATTTATAAACTGACGAGATATGTTGAAATTATTATGTTTCATAGATCAATAAAAAATCACATGTACCGAATTACAAGTTTTAATTATTATAATTCAGACATTACACCACTTTTATAAATAATTTTAAGTAAGTACAACTAATTTACTCGTTTTTTATATTTATATTTTTGTAATTTTCGAACTTTAAATAGCATAAAACAAAATATTACAGGAAATACTTAGAAGAAGTATTTGAACATCGATCTCATTGATTAAACGAATAAATTTCACAAAACAACCTCGTCTTTCATCTAAATTTATATAAAGAAGTGCTTTTAAAACGTTTAAAATCACAACAGCGATGTTAACGAAAGAGATATCCAAAAGAAGCTATCTGATAAAATATTAGATGTTTTTTTAGATAATGCTGAGAAAATGCATGTATGTGTGGAACCTTGCCAACACTTTTACTACATGAAGTAAATCAGCTAGTAAACTACAGCTTGTTAGCTCAAATTGATTATATGAAGCTGATGTGAATACCAAGTGTAAAAATACCATGTAAACGGATTTGATGAAGTGTTACGCTACGAAAATACGATTCATATTTGGCTATAATAAACAGCTTAGTTTAAAATATACTTCTACCAACTAACAGTAGTTTATTAAATTATTAGTTCCTTTTTGAAATTATATCTCAAATTGCACACGCATCTGAGAGAAATTTGAAATGTAAAATAGATATTACACTGCATAGAGCGTAGAGCAACCTCTTATGCAGCTGCTGATTCAATTAACTGTTTACGAAAATATTTGAATGACATACTGAATATGCTGGACAATCCACTCTTGTGATATAATTGTTTTGAGACTTTATCAATACATATTTCGAATATCAATTTTAACGTTACTCCAATCTTCCCAACAGACTGATGTTAATCATTCGAAAAAATAGAATTAAAAACAAATATCAAGGAATCAACAACTCAGCTTAATCAAAGACATAATTATTACAAAACGTTATTGACTGAATCAGAAGACGAGTTCGAGAATTTTTGTAGAAAGAAAACATTTCCAACATTGCTTATGATTATAATTAGTTGAAGCAATCTCTTTTGCTTTGATCAAAAACACAATTCTGTTAAAGAATTCTGAAATGATGCAGTGCCTATCTCATTATTATTTACTGAGACAGAATAAGCCGATATTGATATTGTCAATATTTCCTGAAATCTAGTAAAGACGTAACTTCTCGTTCGACAGCCCGTTGAGGATCCATATTTATTATTTCTTGATTATTTCTTGGTGTATACTTACATGGTTAATCTGAGATATATACACAGTAAAAAAATCCGACTGATTTTACCACTGAATCCACACTCATCAGTGTGTATATAGTCCACACTTGGCAGTGTTAGACATATCGGTGTATTATTACACTACATAAAAGTAATTTAACACAGTAGATTTTACAAGGTAATGTGTAATAGTTAATTATTCACCGTGTAATTATTCCGTTTTTATGGCGGATTGATTAATTTTTAACCCAGGGTTTTGTAAATTTTACTACAATTTATGAGTACTTCTACAAACTTGGCGGGTATATCGTTCGTGTAATATGAGTTCTAAAGGTTTAGTTATTATACTACCCAGTTCGTGTTAAAAATAACACTGCAGCAATTTACGATTACCATTTAGTAATTTTACCATTTGTCTTTTTTTACTGTGTACCTCAGATTAACCATTCTGAGATATATACAAAAGATAAAACGTTTCGACCTAGTAAGTGTACTCAATGGAATGGTATTTCAGGGTTTAGAATCCAGAATTTAGAAATCCAGGCAAGCCGCCTGGATTTCTGTCTTTAGAGTGGTTGTTGACATACACGTGATGATAAGAGTATACGTAATTCAAATCATTACTTTGTTTTAATTATGTGGTGCTTTCAGATCCCAACATCCCGGAATCGAGCGAGCAGAGGCTGAAGTCCCCGCGTGGAGACGAAGACTGCTGTTATACCCACTGCGGGACGCCGGGCAGGGGGGGCGTAGCGCTCGAAGGACAAGAAGAGGGCGGCGGATGGAGCCCCCAGGTACTCGGCGTGTGTGAGCACTGCCCAGGGCGACCTCCGACGCGGCCCCTCGACGACTCCGCGAACGGGGCGGCGCAGCCACGGACTTTTAATAAAGTGTTTCTCCTATGGACCGCATGGATGACATTATTACAAACAGACAGACTAATCTATTATAACACAATACGATGTTTGTTGGTTATGTGCGCGGTCAGTGTGCGGACACCGTTGTGCTGGTTGAAAACGAGATGGAGACATTCGTGCTCATAGAATTAGGGAAGTTAGGCAATATGTGTTCTAATCCGATGCCCGCGACGGTCTGTCTATGACGCGTGTTGCTCAGTTGAGGCGGCTGGTGACCTCAAGGCGGTACTCTCTTGGAAAAGGGACTTTTTCGGCCTCTTTGTAGAAGCAGTAACCCCTAAAATCTTAATAATTGAAACGTACAGGTCCCCTATTATTTTCCATCAAAGATGATCCAACTCTATTTCGATAAATTCTTGAAAGATAACAATAGCACTACTGTTAAAGATGTAAACTATTCACTCATATGATTTTTATCAGAGAAGGAACGGAAGATATAATCAAAGAATCTGTATATGACATTAGAGCAAACAGTAAATATGCTAGCTCCTGTCTACAACTATTTTAACTGCCATTGGAATTGCTATATTGAACGTTCCTTTGTTTCTTATTTTTACTTGGGCCGAAATAATTTTTAAATTAATATTTTAGAGGCCAAACATTAACCACATCTCTTTTGTGTCTTCGCGTTGCTTCAATTATTTCTTTAAATTCCAGTTATACCTTCATTATTTCCACCTTTCATTGTACGCACATGAGATTTGACTTATTATTGCATCTTCCTCCAAACTTCTCTGCAATGCATTATATCTATGGACAATCGATACATATATATATATATATATATATATATATATATATATATATATATATATATATATATATATCCACCTTAGTACTCTGTTGGCATCCTCTGTTCCAAGGCCAATTCTGTTAGCATCTTCAAATTGTTCGAGATCTTCCTTTCCTATCTTTTCCAGCGTTTTTATTTCTCTGTTGTCTAACTTCTTTTCATGATTTTCCGTCACGATTTCATGATCATCGTCCATATTCACTAACTTAAGTGAGTATTGACTTGACCATTTTGATGAACCATGATGATTAACATAATGATGGGGCATGTACTATTACATATCCCGTTATTATGTCCATATTATGTATGATTATGTTATTATTTTATATCAGATAAATCTCATAGTCTCTGAAGCAATTCGAAGGTGTTAACTACCTGAATTGGTTAATCATGTGCGACATATTTCTTATATCTTCTTGAAAATAATGATATTAATCAATATCTCCAATATATTAGTAAATTCCCTACCAGTTTCCACTGCTGTTACATTTTCAGACCTAACTAATTTCAGCCCAGATTAATTTCAATGTAAGATATTGAAGAAGACCATCTGTCTAATACTTTACCATTTTATTGAGAGACGCATATTCCGTGAAAATAAGTAGAAAGTTTTATTACAAATTATTTATAACAAACATAGTAAAAAAAATTGTTAACCCAACCGCTGAAAAGGAAATATAATCCTTCAAGAAATTATGGTGCACTTTCTGTTACAAGTATAAACCCACTCGAATCTGTACGGAATAATGAAATTTATCTGTCTGCATTTATCGTAGCTGCCCCAAACCTAGGCTCCTTTCCAGTGAGAGCAACGCATACGAATACAAAAGGTCACCAGAAGAACTCTTTCAACTACAGAATAGCTCACAGTAAATTTATTATCATGATCGATGTGTTCAAAACCCTTAAAACGTAATTTACTTAAAGACCTTTCAACACTATTATACCCACTACGATCGTTGTACCACTATAACCAAGTATTGTTTTTATACGGAAAGATCAAAAAATCTATCGACATCTATTGTTGTCAGCCTAATTTTGATTAAGTGTTCATTTCTTTATGTTTACCCAATTGGTTCTATAACAAATGTATATGAAAGTTATTTATTTTATAATAACTTATTTATTTGTAATAAAATCAGTATATTGATTTAAATGAAGGAAAATTAAGCTAATTTAGTTTAATTTTTTGAGAAAACAAACTGAAAAATTGTGATTCTTGGCGTTGTGTACATTTACATAGATGATTGTCGATACATTTTTTGAGATGGAGGAAATATCATATTGTAATAATTATAAAAAATGCGCACAAGACATTTTCATTGCTTTCAAAATTTTAGTGTGTGTAACTTTTTTGTATTTTTGTAAAAAAACGTATTTTCTATTACAAGTTGTTAATAAATATAATAAAATATATGTGATTGTACAGAACTTATATGGAAAAATATAAAAATGGACAATTACTACATATTTGTGAAACGTTAAACCACGAATATATTCGAGAAAACGCATTGAAATATTTGCTGTACGCCTTTGTTTTGAAATAGCGGCTTTTGCTCTTCCTTTATTCGGTTGTTTTCAGTTAATGCTACACAGACAGATCGTTAACGGCTATTTGGGATTCTTTAGAAGAATTTTGAATCTTCAAGCACATAGAACCTGTCTAGGACTGCGGTTTAATGTGGAGTCAGAAAAATACCGGCAGATTGTCAATTAAATTTCGGTATTTTTGCATGGCTAGCCAGGCAGAAAAATTTTTGTATATCTTTTGATATGTAAGACATGTTACAAGTTTGGTATTACCTGACTCTCATTTTTTACATGGCTGTTGCGAAGTATATAATATATAAAACTATATATAATTGTTGATGTTGAAGATATATTTACTGATTTTTATTGTTTTATTTTGATACTAAATGATTTGCGATATGCGTTCGATGAAGCGAATTGATCAACTTAACAGCAGACGCTATTCTCATTAAATTCTGGCCAATCGACATTTATTATGCCGTTAAAATGCCACTCTCTGATTGGTCCAAAGGAATTACGATTTATATAAGTACGAAAACCTCCAGATGTTGTTATAGTATTGAAAATTTTATAAAACACGTTGAAGAGCATTAAGGGACCCTGGCTTCTTATCGTACTTTTGTATAGTCCCTTTGCAACCTTTGAGTTTTCCTTTGTTTAACAAGTTGCGAAGTTCATCAGAAAGCAGGTTATGGAAAGGAAACTTTCCTTGATATACTAGCTACCAATAAATCTAATATGTATAACATTAAAACACTATAAATCAATTCAAAATCAATTCTTCTAAGAGAGTTTTTTTCGACAAATCAGTAAGTTAACAATACAAACCAATTTTGATGATGAAATTTATAGTTTAAGTGAAACTGTTATGATATTGTTTTCATCTCTTTTATAATCCGAATACGGTTGACATATGCTTATAAGCACTATGATTATATATAACATAATGATATCAACATCTTTCCTGAGAAGAAAATGAAAATTATTGGCGTTGATCTAATTTAGAATAATTTAATATATACTCGTACAATGAAATGAATAATATTACTTTACTCACACAAAAAATTCTACTTTTGTAAACACTTAAGTTGACAATTATTGGATAGTGATCTATTTCTTACATCATGTTACTCAATTCACAGTTTTTACTCAGTTTTTATTCAGTTTAGAAGAAATTATTTTATTCTTTAGGTATTATTTTTGGATTACATTAATGAAGAAGAATATATATGCCTATATTCGACATTTTTATACGACGTAGACAAATTAATGCAGTGGTATTACATAAAATTGATTTTTTAATAGTTAGGTTCGTTTATTATATTGGAAAAGTTATTTTCTGTTAACATAGAATTTATTTCTTCATTAAAAAACAAAAAAAGAGAGGACTTTCTTTTGATTCTGGCTGAAAATCCTGTTTTCTTGTTTTTTATTGAACGAATAAATTCTGTGTTAGTTACGTCGTTTTCTTGATGGTGATCCAAACATTTTTCTCTAATAAATCCTTTCAGTCTCTCCGTCCGTCTGTTACCAAAACGACAACAGACTTCTGAGACTAATCACCGTTCGTAGCTCTTGATTTTGTAGACAAAGGTTATGATAAGAAGCCGGGTCTGTTAACGTTGCATACAAGTTAGATCCTCCAAAAATATACTTGCCAAGCAGCCACAGCAGTCGTCTAGTAGCCTTTTGTTTCTTTGTCTTTGGAACTTATCCCTGGGTTCTACTTAGTTCACTTAAATTCGGCAATAGAGTTACATGCAGAGTGAAAAGATATTTAAAAAATATTGTTAAATGTGAGATCCTGTAGTTCTTGGAATGTAGAGAGATTTGAACTGATCAAGTAGCGATTTATAACAAAATAGAACACCATCTTTTAGTTCTGTGCAAGAATGTCCGACTGCCAAAAATCACGAGTGCTTAGTGATATATAATATAGTGTTACTTAAAAACTCAAACGTCAACGACTAAACGGCACAATTACTTCATATCAACTGATGACTCTCCCTGTGTCGCTATTCTGTTTCAGTTATGGACTACTGGAGTAGACGAACAACTTTTTTTGGAAAAACACATCGCCTGGTCATACCATCAACAATGTAAACGGTTTCCGTCAAGTAAACTTTTCTAGTGTTTCATTCCTGAAAATTAGGTGATTAAAAATTGAGTCACAGCATTAAATTATGTCAACACAGTATTTATCTGACAAATTTTGCATTTTCTTAAGGATACAATTGATTTTACTGAGCGATATAACTGGAAAAGTTTGTTGGTGGCAACTTGAAATATATACTTTTATCTTAATGTATCTTATCAATTGCAATTTTTACTTCTACTGTATTTTAAATTCAAAATTGATGAAATATTTGTATATTTTCTGTAGTAAATATATAACGGTTTTCAAGTACATATCAATAGTTTGAGGAAATATTTCTGGATTTGCAGAAAGAGAGAAATATAATGGACGAAGACCGTTACATATCTATAATAATATGTAATAATTGTGTAGTAAACTGATTATTATTAAAACTGTATTTCAAATAGTACCGAACTATATCTGAAAACTTCAACTCACTAAAACAACTGTTTGGTTGTGCCCAATCACAGCACGGCAGCATAAAATCAATAGAACCAAAGCAACAAAACATGTGTCGTCTGCTTACGTATCTAAAGGATGTCTTACACTGTATCAAAATGTTACTGAAAATGTACTAAACATATTTTTGGCATTCTGTGTGGAGTTGTTTTTCCAAAAAGACATTGTTATCTAACACATAACGAATAGTTGTACCCGAAACAAGCTTTGTGTTGTCGCAAGTTTGCATAATAATTTAAATCAGGGTAAAATTTGTATTATTATTGTATTTGTTACATTTGAAAATGTTGGCTTGAAATTCGCGGCGAGAAATAAGGGATAATAAAAACACCCCAAAGCTCAAGTATACTACTATTCGTTAACTTAACTTTAAAATTTATACTACCGCTTTTTAGGTTATGTTCAATGATGAAAATATCTTAAAGTCCACCCACTCATGCATAGTAGATTGTCCATTTGAATTTTTCGGGTGGGCGTTAAGTTTATTTTTAGGCATCTAGTGCATCTGTGAACCAACAAGGAAGAACGTAATTTAAATTTTATATTACCTAAATACAATACACATGCCACAATTTTACTTTGAACAACACGTCAGGTCCACGTTTTTATGACTAAGAAAATTGTGAAAATTGTTTATGTGCGTATGTTTTAGTACAGAAATCAAAATATATTATAAAAAATATGGTATAATTGGGAACGACTCTACGTAGATAAGTTATAGAATCGTCCGCAATGCGAGGATGTCGCTAGTGGTCTCATATTACTAGCTGTGTTCGTTAGAGATATCTGCAAATGCTATGTACTGCAGAGGCATATTTGAAAAGGAACGCGAGCAACATTATTGTGATTGTAAAATGCCAACGTAAACTCCAAAACTTCTGTATATGCGTATCCATTACGTACCTACACATAAAAACTAACACTTTATTTTCATTTCAATATAAAAATATCTTATATACCACTTACCAATTTACAAAAATCAAACCTACTTAAATAATTAGTTTGGTGAATTTTTTTAGTTCAACATACAGAGTGATTTATAAGCTATATGACAAGCTTCCACAGATGTAAGGAGATATAAAATTCTTACAAAAATGTGTTATCAATATGTGTTTCTTTTTATGTAAACAAGTTTACAAGCCTTTCGCATTTTTCAAAGCAGTTCATAATTCTGTTGCAGTCTATATGAAAGTTGTTAGTATGTGTGTCTTGCTCGTAAATATTTTTATTGTAATTTATTTATGTATAATTTCCTTTGTCCTAGAGCTTACAAATCACCATTTTCAACCACCACACTTTTTAATACTTTTGATGGAACTAAAAACACGAGCATGCATACATTTGCAAAGCTAAGCCTTAAAATGCAATACAAAAATATAAATGAACGATATTTTTTAATCGATTTGAGTGTGAGTACACACACCGCTTATATTAACTCATTACAAATTGGGAACGGGTCAAGTATGCCTCTGTCAAAACTATTACCATGTAAATTTTGAAAAACGTTTCCACCAAAAACACATTTGAGTGTATCTAGTTAGAGCATTTCTTATATAGCGAAACGTGTTGTTGGTTTAGTATAATATATAAAGAACTATTTTTATTGTTCAGTAGGTTATAATTTAATAAGCCATAATTTCCACAACGTTTTTTGACAGTAATGTGCCAAATTTGGTAAAAATTGCAAATATCTGACTCCCATACGAGCTTCGTTTAAAGATTTTACAATATTTATTTTTCGTATGTCTATTGCAGTATGTGTTGTATATTTATGAATTTGTACGATATTTCCCACCAGCAGTATATCTATCTTATGTATAGCTGTACTGATTTTTTTAATGTGGCTCAATGAATAATTACATGTAAATTGCCTTCAACAATGCAAACTAGATTCTATATAAATATTTTACCATAATATGTAGTATTAAACGATATAATAAAATGGATAGCTAATACTGTCATTTTAGTGCAGATATAGTTGCAAATACAGATATGATCATGACATGTCAAAGGTGATATTGCATTTAATATAATGTAAGAAAACACAAACTTTCATTTTCAAATACAACAAGTATATAAATTATTGAACTGAAAGCGTTCATTCATAATTCCATGTCTTGTAACAAGCAAACATACAAATACGAAAAATTAAAACCTCAGATTTCGAGGAAAACCTCAAAATAAACACCTCAAGAAGAAGAAGAAAGCAAAATTTAAAAATACACCTATGTAAAGTGTTTCATTTGTTTGTAATGCAGTGTTTATAAAATATTGCCGAAATTTAACTGCATGGAACTCCATCTTTTAATATTTTGATATTTAAAGACAATTTTTATCGAACAATAACTACCTAAATGCAGACGCTTTTTCCAAATGATTTGCTAATACATCTCTTGTGAGAGGAACTGCTTTGAAAATTTTAATATTTCAAAATTATGAAAATCTAAAAGCATAAAATAAAAATATTACGTTTGACATAAAGGGATTAAAGAAACAAACGCAATAATTAGAAGAATTTACACAACCTAATACAAATAAAGCCTAAAAAATACATTTCTGCTTTGCATTGTTGTGATTGTTGTTGAAGTTAAAAATATATACTTATTGTTGCTAGTGCTAGCCGTTGTTGTTGTTATATTATTCAGAAAATAGTAAATATATTTTTATTTAATTTAGGAGATATGTGATTTTCATACATAGTATAATATACATAGAGCGCATATAAGTACACACAGATAAGTTCTTCAATAAATTGCACAAATAGGATTTAGATCGTATTTATAAAATTAAAGCCTAAATGGAAAAACATTTTTGGGACACGATTTCAGTACTTTAACTTAAATATTTTAAATCAAGATGCACCGTTTAGTAAATCTATTTCACTTATATAGAACAGTGGCTGCGTTTGCTGTAGTTTCCTTCTTTGCACAACACTCAAAGCCATAAACAAAAAAAGTATTTAATTCTCTAGCACAAAAAGCTTAAATTTTGGGGACATTGAACTTTCAAGCTTACTTTCAGAGCTTTTGACTCGCATTGAGAACTTACGTCCTCTTCATGGACGTTCAATGCAGGGATATTTTTAATTTTTACACCGCCCTAAAGGAATTGTGCAATATTAAATTTTATACGGATTCTCAAATAATATGTTCAATTTAGAGGCAAGGACGGGTCGATATGAACTAAAATGTTTATTAAATAGAGAAGAACGGTGCATGGGTGGGATGAGGTGTCAATATCTATGGGAGGGAGACGTGACAGTGGTGTCAGAGGTGAAAAGATGTAGCCACAGAGGTTGTCTGTAGGTGTGGCTCAATGTTGGGCTTTATACAGGGCGTTTAGATTACTCTGTATGTCAACTAAATCTTGTATTTTAAATGAAATTTTAGGTCGAAATGTAGCATAGGTACCCTAAACCAAACTGTTTCGGATTTTATGAAAATTTTGTCTGCTACAAGAATATGTAAGACACTCTGTAACTTTTTTCGTACAGGAGATTTTCATTCGCCCTTTGCCATGTTGAAAGAACATAAGGTGGAGTACTTTTCACAATTAAAATAAATACAAGGATGATGTACTAAGCGTTCCATTTTTTATGGTATATTTTAAAACTTTCAAACCACGAAACTTTTTTAATTCAAAAGGAACACCCTATATTTTTTCACTCCGTTTATGTAAAATTAAATTCTCTTTTTCCTGATGTCAGCATTGCAGGGGTTAATGTTACAACTTTGTGAAATATTACATGTTTTGTCAGATTTTCAAGAATTTTTCGAAAAATTACTATGTGAATGTTCAGTGGTTAAAAATTCAATGGAAAATATTTTTTAATGACAAACTACAATATAAAACAAACAATATCAATTAACAAAATAACGAAAAACATGAATAAATCGTACGGTCTTTCCAAAAATGTAAAAATATACAAGGGGTTTCATTTAAAATAAGAGAGTTAGTTGACGTATATAATAATCTGAACACACTGTATTTTGCCCAATATCTTTAGGTAATATAAGAGTAAATAAAAATAACGTTGCTATCAAAATGTTTTTGTTACACCCCAGTGGCGGCTCCTCCTTAAGGCCGCATGGCCGCGCGCCCCCCCTCCAAAAATACCAAAGAAATCCTTATTATTATCATTACTGTAAATTAAATGCAAATGTTAAAACATGTATTGTAGTACAAAACTAATTATTAGGAAAGGCTCGAGCGCTTGAGCTATCGTACTCATAATGCCAGAGTCCACATTACTGGATCACCACAGCACACCACTGCACAGTGAGCAAAGCATCACAGCTTCGTGGCCGCACTTTAAGTCGCGGCCCAGGTAACTATGGCAACCGACCCGATCTCCTTTTCGACTAAACTCGTTAGATACTTTCCGTATGCTTATATTATGCAGATTTGGCCGCAATTATTTCGCGACCCTACGCCAACATTATTAAACATATAACCTATTATTAAACATTATTAAACATTATTAAACATTATATATTATTAATTATTATAACACATTACATATTTTTAACGTTATTAAATTACTTATTCAATTTTTGTGAAAAGACAATTTTATATATTACTTAACATGAATACTGTTAGTAGTATAATTAGAGCTAATTTTGCAAATCTTCCACTGGGAAATAAAGTAGGTATAAATAAAAGAATTGGGCGTTGCCTGCCCAATAAATAAAATGTATAAATAACTGTATGAAATTTATTTACCTACGTAATAATTTAATGTGTCGTTTGATAACTATGAATTGAATAACTAAAATACTTTTGAGTTTGTGATTGTGCCATATCGTTTTTAATTAACGGATATCTAAAAACTAAAAATAGTTATGTTCCTGCTTCCTGAATTCTCGTTTTCATCTTTTTGAAGGTAACGTCGTATATGTAAATTTTTGATATCTAAATATTAATGACCTACTACCTACCTATTTAAATATTATTTTAAACAATTTTTGTCGAGATTTCCGTCAATCGTATTGAAAAGGAGGATATTTGTCTAACGAAAGTTATTTTTTCAAGCAAATATTTTTGCTCTGCGAATTTCTAATTTATAATTTTAAGGGGTGCGACCTTGAAATATGTAAAATTTTCGCCTGCGACACATTTTTTTATTTCTGCGCCCCCCCATATCCAAATGTCACTAGCCGCCACTGCTACACCAGTACACTAATATCCTACGTCTTTGTTTCCAAATTGAACATGTTTTTATTTGGAGGCCTGTATATGTTACAACCACCACATTTCTACAGCACGAGCCGCCACTACTTAGTAATGCTCAAACTAACTTTTTTTATTAAGGAATTTTACAATATGTTGTGAACGCGTTACGATTATAGGTAATACATGTATAATTTTGTTGTATAGACCAAAATACACATTGTAATTGACTGAATGCATTTATATATAATGTTGTTGTTGTGTATATAACTAGTAGATAAGTAGTTTGTAAGATATTGGCTGGTCTGACCAGATTTCTTATGAGGTCCTTTGTCTATACTTAATTGAAGAAAATGTTCCGTTTAACACGTAGAGAATTTTTTTCTCATTTCCTAGGAAAGTCTTAGTACAATTTAGGGTAGGTAGGATTATTATATTCCTTAGGTTGTTTAAAATTGATTTATCGAGGATTTTGAACTGGAAGCAGTAGCGTAGTTCTGAAATTTTTTCACTGTCACAACACCAACTACTTTGTAATATTCATAATATACAATTGGGATATGCCAGCAATACGAGTCAGATATTTGCACATTTGGAAAACCGTCGTTGGAAGAATCAAGTTGTTTAAATTATTTTTCAATATTTAAATATTTTAAACAGATGTTCATCCTTCCATCGAACATTTTTGTGGAAACGTTGCATGTATAGAGATTAAGTTAAATTTGCAGGAATTTAATATAAACTTAATCTATAAGTCACAAAGATATTGATTTAAGGTTGAAAGTTTTTTTATTAGTGAAAAGTATTATAATATTGAAAAACGATGAAATAAACAATTCAAACTAGTACTGTTTAATGTTGTTGATAGTACAGTTGACAATAAAGAACATTTCGGGAGAGTTTTGTTTTATAATAATTGATTCGTTTCAGGTTTTCGTTAAGTTTTATGAGTTTGTTGTTTTGTTTATCCCAGTTATTCGACATTTTATAGGTGTTTGAGTTTTGTTCCAATTTCTGTTGTATGGTGCGTTTCAGAATTATATGGAAAAGCTGAATACATTTAAAGAACTGCATTAATTAAACGCATTAAAAGTTTAACTGTATATTTACAATGTAGGTATTTATTTATATACAGAGTGGTTTCAGATCATATGAGAAGGAACGTAAATTTACAATTGTCATTAACTACAAATTGTTAATCTACTTCCGGCAATAATATCTATGATCTATGTACAATAATTTTATTTAGGAATACATATATCCATTATGAAATTTGAAGCAAAAGCGCCAAAAGTAATACTTAAACTGTTATTGAATTTTTATAACGCACTGCGATATATCGCTATGAACGCCAAGCAACGTGGTCCGAGGTTAGTACTTGGATGGGTGACCATGGAGGGAAGACCCGCCATGCCTGCTGCATCTTCTAGTGACTTGTACGTCGGTGAATTCACAGAAGCTATGCAAAATTAGGTTTGTGCATAAAAGACGTACCGTTCTTTGAATAGGACGTAAAGCCGGAAATCCTTTATCTATGAAATGATAGACAATTAAAAGATCGTTACTCCCGCTACAACAGTGGGGGTTCGGCAAAATTTCCAGGTTGGGTTGCTCGTCTCTTGGCGTCGGTGATTGGCCTTAGTTACAGAGATAGACGGGGAATAACCAAAATTAAAAAAAAAACAAACAAAGACGCAACTTGCGTTCTTCCAAAATATTTCCCTATGATCAGAAACCATTTGATTTGTATGTATATTGAGCCAAAAAATTAAACTAAGAGAACATCATATAATAAAGTTATTACTGTACATACCTAGAGTATAAGTCAGAAAGAAAGTAAAACATTTAGATTTAGATCAATCTTTTCCATTTAGGTATTATATATTATAATATTCAATTTATATATTTATATAGCATTAATAATATATTTCTTAATCTGATTTTCTTGGCTGGAATGAATACCTAAAAATATACAGTGAGGCATTAAATAATTCCCCCCACCAACTTTTGCACCAAATAAGTTAGATACTCAAAGCAAAAACTACACACAAAAACTGAGTCACATGGCTTTATAAGTTGACTACATTTCACTGTAAAATTAAAACAGAAATATTCAAGATGACACAGGATGCTCTATCAACTTTAAAACTTCCAATGGCAAGTTTGGTCAGGAATTACCTCATTTTAAAGGTATTTGAGTCTTTGGTCTAAGTGTGACGAATTGTGACAATCTTCAGTCGTATAAGAAATTAAGTACGATTGTAACTCCAAAACAATTAACGAACTTTAAAAGTTTTTCTCCAACTGGCTTCTCTATCCAACGAAGGCCACTGTTGGATAGAGACCTCAAAGATCTTTAAATGAGGTATCACATGACCTAATTTGACTAATATGACTTAAACATATTGGTCTTGGACATAAATACATATTTGAAAAAGAAATTTATATAACTAAAGTGTGTACTTACTTTTCATATACCTACTTATTTAGTATTAAGACCTATTATAGTACATTTTTAATTTTGATTTTAATCATAATTTAAAATGTAGAGAAAAAAAATAGTAAAATAAGAACACAAACCCATCCGCAATGTTATATAACACAGTGTATAACTCAACAAATTATGAACCTAGCGATTTGGTAAACGAAAACAGAGATAGTTTGTATATTAGCTTATTAAATATTAGCTAAAGTGATTCCAATTAGTAGCCCGTTTTATTAAATCCTTCAGTAGTACCCAAAGTGTATAGACATAGAAGAAATGTTGGTGCAGGTATTCTAGAACATACTAGCTAAAGCGTATCTGACTACTGTCAAATATAATATTGCTTTATTTAACACCTAATATCATCAAGTAAAAAAAATTAAAAACTTTTGTCTAAAAACTACGTCAATTTCATTGATCCTTCGTTAATAAATTCTACAATTAGTATAAATGAATACAATCACTTAAGTAGGTACGAAAGCATTATCTACCAAATAAAATTAAAAATGAAAACTAAATGTTATATAACTCAAAAATACATATGAGTATAGATATGTTTTTTAATGAATAGGTAAGTACCGGCTTAAACCACTCAATGCGCTGCAAATCGAAGATCTATCATGCAATATCTTCCAGCTATAAACTAAAAATATATACTTATAAATGCCTGTGCTGTGATATCTATATGTGTTTCTTATTTTTTTGAAAGCAAAGATAAGTAGATAATAGGTAGGTATCCTATAATAGGTACACCTAAGTATAAGTACCTATACATTACGAAAACCAAAATTCTAAAACACAATTTAGATAATTATTGAATCTGTTTACCAATATAAGAGAGCCGCCACCACCACCGCATAGCCTTATCCTTATCACACTCCTTAGGTACTATGTTACATGACGTTTCCAAATTTGTTCCAAACCCACTTTTGTTAACAGCTTCAGCTATACCGGTTATTCCAAGTAAATAGCTGTATCATGGCCAAGTATAATATCATCAGTATCTTCAAATGTTGAGTGAGACATGTTATTTTTACTAAGCACTTTAAGCATCAGTCAAGCATCATCTCCAAACAGTGCTAATAATATTGTCTCACTTATAGAAAATATAGAAGGAGGAAAATAGCATGGATGTGTCAGTGAGGCGTGAACTTAGAGTAATCGTAATCACAGTCGGTAAAGAGTAAAACAAGTCCCGGTTCGTATAGATCTGAAATTTTTATCGAATGGAGCTATTATACTGCAAATCACCTATATTTGGTTCTAAACTTCTAGCATATTATGAAAGCAAATTTTTAAATTGTTTTCTTTAGAACATTTCTTACAATTAATATTTAAGATCAAAATACAAACAAAATACATCAAACCAATTTTTTAGTGTTAAATGCCTCAATGTGTTAATTATTGGATTGGTACAGGCCACTTTAAACTATATGTAGGTGATAATACACTAAAAAATAGTATATAAATAAAAATATGCCTAGCTGCCTTTTTTAGAGGACATACTTCCAAACACTACACATTTTTAAGTGTATAGGCACCGCGTACCACCGAAGCTATACTTATACGATTTAAAAATTTACAAAATAGTCTCTGATAGTTATATTTAGTAGCATAGGTACCAGCGAAACACCAGAAACTCTTTAAATATCTTTTTCTCTCCAATAATGTAACAAAAATAATAAAAATTCGGCGCCAAAATGTAAAAGATAAAATATTTTCCGAAAATAATCTCAACACTACTGGTTTTTTAAAAAACAACTTAGAAAATAGCATATTTATAAGAAAAATATGCCAACCTACCTTTCAAAAATGACTGAATATCTCACGTTCAGTTGAAACATGTCTCATCAAATAAACTGGCACAACCATGAGAAATACACTAAACACGTTGAACAAAGTCCAAAGCTCATTATGTACATTATAGGTACCTATATAATACCTATTCCTTCCTATTTACTTCTATACGAACAATAGATGCATGGAATGGAATGGAATGAAATAAAATAGGTAAGTACCTACCTACTAAAATAAAAATTATATAATATACCTACATATTTCGGTAACTCATTGATGCATGGATACATGGAAACTTAAAGAGATGTAGCCAATAATTAAACCAATGTTTGAATTATGTTCTTAGTAGTGGTTACTTATAACTTATAAGTATAAGTCTTGTTTATAAAGTACCTATTTAAAGTATAAGCAAGGGTCGGTATAAGTCATAATAACTACTCGTTTACGATTTTTCTTAAGACATTTAAAAATAATATATTCAAATATTTATGCAAAAGAATTTATGGCACACCATTCTAACTAGTGGAATATGGACATTCTAGAGTCCCCTAAGATAAGATAAGAGTCTTAAGGGACTCTAGGACATTCTAGCTGACCTTTTCCTCTTATAGTGTCTTTACTGTCAAATAGTAAGCCCTTTCTCATCTTTTTTTTTTCTATGTAGGTATGTATACTATTCTTTTTTTGGCATTCGGTTTTTCACTGGGAACTCCGTTCAGTCCGTTAAAATTAAAATGTCCCTTGTCCTCCTAGGCCTAGGTTATAGTTAGTTCGGTATTTGAACTAAGTAACGGAATTTTCTATAAATTAAAGATAATAATTAGATTACAAATGTTGGGATCTGATTCAAAATTATGCCGCAAATTTCTTTATATCATTTTATTAATTCTACAGCACAAATAAATTACTTTGAAAGAAATAAATGTTGGCAGGCAACCCACAGTGCACTAGTGCTGAATATATTGTTGTATACAATAGATTGCAGTTTACCGATTTCATCATGTGATGAAAAAAAAATGATCAAGTCTAACCTCACTTTAATGTTTTGGGTTTTGGTTAACCTCATTTTAGTATCGTAATCGTAAATCGTAATAAAAACCTGCAAATCACTAACTTTCTTTTGATTTTTTTACGTTATAACATGGCCGAAGAGTTTACAGAAGAGGAACTTATTTTACCTCTGTGTAAATATGAATGTAAGTGGACACACCACGAAATTGAATAACCTTATTTTATACCAAAATTTACAAATATCTTTAGCTACTTTCTTGTTTTAGATTTGGACCACACGGCTGATGTACAGTAAGAATTTTAGAAGTAATTTGAATTGCTGAACATGCTCAAACTATTTTGAAAATTGCAGGTTACATGCTTGGGGGAACAGTTTAATAGAAGCCTTTGAACAATGTGGCATTGCAATGTTCGGATACATGACAGAGTTACATACTGTGGAAATAAAACAGTGTTCTGAAATTGAAGCCACAGGTCACGACTTGGAGAGTTTATTATTTCATTTTCTTGACGAACTATTGTTTTTATTCAGTTGTGAACCTTTTCTAATTTGTAGTAAAGTAACAATCACCGAGTTCATAACGGAAGGAGAAGACATGAAGATAAAATGTAAATGTTATGGAGAAGAGTTTACCTTAGGGAAGCATCCACAAGGTACTGAGGTTAAGGCGATTACATATTCAGCCATGCAAATTGTGAATGAACCAGAAAAAAATAGATTTGAAGTATTTGTAATTATAGATATATAAATCAAAGAGAACAAACTTTTATATTCTCTTTAAATGTAGAACGCATATTGATTTTACATGGACTATAAATTATATAAGCTTTTAATTATTATTTAGTATGTAAAGCATACCTACAATTAATAAATTTATTTATTTTATTAATAAAATTGTTTCATCTAATATTAGATCTAGAGGAGACAAATTTAATTTATCTGTGAAATCAGATTGTGTGAAATTACTCACCACTTACAATTAATTTATTTAAACTACTAATTTTCAATACCACTTATTGAGGTTTTAATATATATCACACCACAATATAAACTGGATTAGATCAATACGAACATTAAGCACCATAATTATATCAATTGGTGCTAAAGGCTACAGTTTAAATTACCTATATTAGCATAGCATCATTCTCGGAATAGTTTGTTAGTAAAAGAAACTAATGTTTTGGAAAGTAATTTCCAAAAGTACAGAAGGAATATAAGGGTATTATTCATTTTCATTTCTAATTTATTAGTGTAGGTGGTAGATATATCGTGCAATTACTTACTTAATTCTAATAATTTTATTTGTAAATATTAATTTAGGCTATTTTTTTAAATTATGTGACGTAATTTTTATTTGACTCGAGTGCCAGAAGGGGTAACTCCCGGTCGCCCCCCTGGCTACACCCATGTTCTCAGTTACTCCACCCTCTGTGTATTCATGCTTTATGCATAAAAGGTGAGTGTGGATTAGGAAAATGATGTCATTATCTAAATAAACTGATGATGATGAAGTAGGAAGCCATATAATATTAAATATGTTTATATTTTTAATTATTTATTAATTAGTATGCATATTAATTACTAATTATTACCAGTATTATCATTCAGTGAAAAGTCAATAATATCAAATAATGTAGGATGGAACAAGGATTTTAGCCTAAATTAAAATATCTAGAATAGAATGTGATGTAATAGATTAAACAACGCCAAAAATGTAGGTAGGTATACATCAAATATCTACTAAGTACTTATCAAGCTTGGTACACTGAAAAACTTCAAAGTGATATAAGTTTCATTTTGCAAATGTATACCTATATCAAAGTATGTTCCTGCACTCCTTTGATATCACATGCAGGTATTCAAGCTGTAGGAACGCTTACATTTTTTTTTATATAAATGTGACCTGTACTTGTAATTTTACACATTTAGACAAAATCTTACATAATTCAATGGTTGATTATGAAGTGCCTCTCTTATAATGAAAAAATATAGGTAGAGCATTTACCATAACTTAATAATGTTGAATAATGTCAGACAAAATGATAACTTATTATAGAAAATGTCAGTATGAGTTTTCAAACATATGACATTTGTCCACGTGGCACAGGTAGGTACTCATCCAACTCGCGCGTAGGTATAAATTTAAATGTGTATGGCTTTCCTAGTACAAGAGTTGTTTGGCATTTTCGCGTGCTTGACATTTAGCGCGTTTAACCATATGAGTAACTCATATACGTTTAACCATCCGTATTAAAAATTAATTACTACAATAATGTATTTACAACAATTACTTAACTCCAGTATATCCTACAAAAAAAGATATGTGCTCCTACTGTTCTTTTTTTTAATTTTTGGAAATGACAGCGAAGCAAACAGAGTGCGAGACCAACATATTTTCACCATGAAAACACAATGCAGATTAAATTGTGCAGCTCAATTAAATGTAGATATAGATATGTTTGCAAATCTAGATACGATAGAATTTGGTAAAAATCCTAGGTATACCTACAGGATAATGTTTCTAACTTATTTGTGGTGCAGCTTCATGATTCATTTTATTTTCTTTTGGGATTACCACCTGTAAAATAATAAAAAACTCAAAATCAAGGTAAACTTCTAGAGTTTGCCCCAAAGATCCACTGTACCTATAATATCCAATAAAAATAAATATATGACAATTAACTAAATTTCATCAGTGGTTTTTTAGTTTGATATAAAATTGTATAATATAACTAATTACAGTAAAAATTTAGAAGAAATTATACTCAATAATGGACAAAACCGAGGACAAAACTAAAAAATTAAATAAAAGAAAATAAATGTCAATCTAATAATTTCTTTGTCAAGCAAACTTTTACTATTCCACTGAAGACGAGTCGAGAATCGACTTGTAACGTATAAACAGACTGGAAAGAGTTTCTAAATTTATTAGAGTATCCTAAAAATTTTCAATTTCGGAGAGCATGTAAAAAGTTCTCTACCAATTTTGAATATTTAGAAGAATATTTAGAGCGTCCTAATAGGAATACGTTGATATATATAAAAGTTAGATAGGTCTAGATATATCTAATAGCTTTGACTATATTACTAAGTAAGGGAAATACAGGGTGTCATTAGTGGGTAATTGTTCAATTACTCACAAACGGTACATTATATCAAAAAACTTTTTACATGAAAGTTTTTTGGCACTAAAAGTGCATATTGTAAAAATATTTTCCATTACACAGGGTGTTCCAAAAAGTCGGGACAAGGTGCAAGTTGGTTATTTCAAATGCGACACCCTATATATTATTATATTTTTGAAATCTAGGGATCACTAGGAACATATTTGTATTAAGGTTCCTTATAGCTAGGTATCTCTTTTCGTTTTCGAGATATTTAACAGTTAATAGAAAAAAACCTCGTAACACTGCATTGGAAAATAAATAAAATTTCCTCTATGACACAATGTGAAAATAAAAAAAATGTAGTGTCAGTTAGCACAAGGGATACCCTAAATATTGCACTTGAAATTATTTGGCCATTTTATACAGGGTGATTTTTATCGTGATTTATATTTTACAATGTTAAATTGCCTAAATCTCATTTTTTTTAAATGGAACACCCTGAATTTTTTTATGGCAGTAGATGTAGAATTTAATTACCTTTCAAATGGTATTAGGATGTCCTATACGAAAAGTTGACCGGTTTCGAGATATTCACGATTTTTTGAAAATTTGGCTTCCATAACTGATAATTACAAATTATAGTCAAGTAAGTTATGAAAACAATTTATTTTGTTGTGGAAATTATTTAACTGTCAAATAAATATTCGATTCTGTGTAATCTGTACATTTTATAAGCAAGATGCACTATTCCAAAATGCTCTCAAAAACACCACGAATTCTGTTCATCATGTTTTCTCGTATGGTCGATGGTGTGCGGTAAACTAAATCTTTTGTGTATCCCCATAAAAAAAATATCTAATTTTGTAAGGTCCGGGTACCGAGGAGACCATGAGATAGGTCCACCCTTCCTATCCACCTATTAGTGTAGGTACTCCCTATTTAAAAATCTCCTTACTAAACCGCTGTAATGTGTAGGTCAACCGTCATGCTGCAACCGCATCCCTACTAAAATGTTCAGAGGAATATCTGCAAGATAACTTAAAAGTTGATTTTCCAAAAAATCCAAATAAATTTCTCCATTGACAGTCGCTTCAAAAAAATATGGTCCAATCACCTTGTCGCCTAGAATACCCCCATACATTTAATCTCCACCTATGCTGCATGTCTACCGTCCTAAATACTGTCAATGGAGAAATTTATTTGCATTTTTTGGAATATCAATTTTTAAATTATCTTCAAGATATTCCTCTGAACATTTTAGTAGGGATGCGGTTGCAGCATGACGGTTGCCCTACACATTAAAGCGGTTCAGTTAGGAAATTTTTAAATAGGGAGTAACTACACTAATAGGTGGATAGGAAGGGTGGACCTATCTCATGGTCTCCTCGGTACCCGGACATTACTAAATTAGATTTTTTTTATGGGGATACACAAAAGATTTAGTTTACCGCACACCATCAACCATACGAGAAAACATGATGAACAAAATTCGTGGTGCTTTTGAGAGCATTTTGGAATAGTGTATCTTGCTTATAAAATGTACAGATTACACAGAATCGAATATTTATTTGACAGTTAAATAATTTCCACAACAAAATAAATTGTTTTCATAACTTACTTGACTATAATTTGTAATTATCAGTTATGGAAGCTAAATTTTCAAAAAATCTTGAATATCTCGAAACCGGTCAACTTTTCGTATAGGACATCCTAATACCATTTGAAAGGTAATTAAATTCTACATCTAATGCCATAAAGAAATTCAGGGTGTTCCATTTAAAAAAAAATGAGATTTAGGCAATTTAACGTTGTGAAATATAAATCACGATAAAAATCACCCTGTATAAAATGGCCAAATTATTTCAAGTGCAATATTTAAGGTATCCCTTGTGATAACTGACATTACATTTTTTTCCTTTTCACATTGTGTCATAGAGGAAATTTTATTTATTTTCCAATGAGTGTTATGAGGTTTTTTTCTATTAACTGTTAAATATCTCGAAAACGAAAAGAGATAGCTATAGGGAACCTTAATACAAATATGTTCTTAGTGATCCCTAGATTTCAAAAATATAATAATATATAGGGTGTCGCATTTGAAATAACCAACTTGCACCTTGTCCCGACTTTTTGGAACACCCTGTGTAATTGAAAATATTTTTACAATATGCACTTTTAGTGCCAAAAGACTTTCATGAAAACAGTTTTTTGATATCAAGCACCGTTTCTGAGTAATCGAACAATTACCTACTAATGACACACCCTGTATATGGCCCACAATAATTATTGTACCTACCACAAGCATTATGTGTTAAAAAGAGGACACTATAAAGAGAGACTGTCCTGAACAGATGCTCTTATATGGTAGTAACTTCGTTATTAGGTCTACAAACAGGTAGTATATTGATTCCTAATAAACATTTTATTGAAAACCGAAAAAGACAGTTTTATTTAAAAAATCATCTGAGGTGCCGCAAAAATAACAATGGCTATATCCAGGAATCCTACAAAATATTTATCCAAGCTACTGAAGTTATTAGAACTAACTCTTATACCGAGTATACTAATAGAATCGGCATATTTTGCGGAACCTCTTACAAAAAGTCAAGAGGTTTTGATCTAAGTACTAAATTTAGACTACATTGCGCCTTCCCAAATATCTAAGGGTTTTACCTGGATTCTTGTGGTCCGATATTTGTGTGGACCGAGAGATACTTGTGAAACTTTGTATATATTCACGTAATTTTATTAGCGCCATATTGTATCTTGGATACAAAAAATATGTTAAAATGTTTGTGTTAGAAAATTTACTTTTCTTTCTCTTTATAAGAGGTATAAGTACGTTTGTTCCGACAAAATTGGCTAATTAAATTTCTTCAGGTACCTACATATCTTAATCAACAAATTGCGCAACATTTTCCTTATTTAATACGGTATGTATCTCTCATTTTTTACGAGATATCAATGGCGATTGCCACGTGTATCATTTCCTGATGATTTTGTCATTTCATTACAAATTTTCTTCTTTAATTTATGTATATAATTTTGAAAAGTACAAGAATGAACGGTTCAATTCACTTTTTTTATTATACTGTCATTGAATTAAACAATAAACCTCCACACCTCCCTTAATACCTCCTACAAATTTATAAATTATGTGTCATTTACACACCGTAAGTTGTGCAAGGATCTACTGAAGGCATACCACTGAAAACCCCATTTTCTGCGACGTTATCTAAAAAACCCCGGAATGCAATCATCATTTGTCGAGGGCACTCACCATTATTTTCCCTGATGCCAAAAGCTCGAGTTAGTCCTTTTAAGAATGCGTCGTCCTGCGTTGGCTCCTCAGTCCTAAGCTCTCCACCGAAGGAATCACAAGCTTCTTTAGCGCACCTCTCCGTCACGTGCTTCGAAATTTGATTTTTCATGTCGATGATTTTTCCTTAGCCTAGAAGTCGATTGTAATACGACGTGGTGGTGATTTTTGTTTTTATCAGTGATGTATGACGGTGGTGTTTTAATGTGGTGGGGGGTAAACGAGTGAATGAAATGTAAAAGCGGCCGGAAAATGGAAAAGAAACTGTGTCCGTTTGTGGTGGGTTTTCTTTTCATTCTTTTGATGGATTGCGGAGATACCATCAGGTGGCTGTAAGTTGAACTGTTCGATTACGTTTGAGCAACTTCTTTGCAAGTAAAAAAGTAAAACAACCTGCACAATCAATCACGCAATAAATTTAATAATGATAACAATATTGTTAACAGTAGGTACTGTAATATAACATTTGCATTTAAAAAATTCAAGTTGGTTGGGTTCGTATTGATTTACTTTTGGTACAAAAAGTTTAACAGATTGGTCCGTTGGATTTAAAGGCACTAACTGAAAAATGAAGATTTTATCTAATCTAATTAACTTTTTCATTTACAAATGTTTGTAAAAGTTTAATCCAATGCGAATTAGGGAAAAAAAATGTTTTATATAGTGTAGTAAAAGTAAAATTAGATACTAAATTGGGTATTAGTTAAGGGAACTAATTTTTTTTCTGGTATCATCTTGACGCACACTCCTCAAACCTTTTCTATAGGTAGGTACCTTCTCATATAGTAATAAGACTAGGTAGGTAACTACTTTTATGCAATTAGGTACACGTCAGTCTATCAAATTTTCTTAAAACTTGTTTGGCCATTCATGGACTTTCAGAAAAATGTATTCGGTTTAACGGGAGCAAAGATATATCTCACTTGATTAAATTTTAATTTTGATCAAAATTTAATATCCTGCATGATCCCACATATTATGCCTTAGATATGAGTGCCATAATGGAGTTTTATATAATTAAGTATATAGGTAGTCAAAAGATAATAAACTATTTATATATAAAACAAATTTTATTATATAAAAATGTAGTTTTTCTTTTCTAGTCATCATCAAAAATATCGGTAGCTGTACAATCAACCATAATACAACTACACTGATATGCTCATATATTTGACCAAATTTTGTTTGTTCTGCGCACGATGTCATTCTCGATGCAAAAATGGCGAAAATTCAAATGCCTTAAAGGCAGTGATATAATTATTTTCGTGTTTATCAATTGTATTCCCGTATTATTATAATTGTGAGGCCCGAGGGTTATCAAGTTGTCATTTTTATATTATAGAGTGGTATTTATTTACAGTAGTGCTTCTTATTATCTCTTCAAATTGTAAAATTTTGGTTAGAATTTGGTAGGTAGGTAGGTCCACAGAATGCGGTTTGAATGAAACTAAGAAAGATATTGATATTAATCAACTATTATTTTAGTTTTCTTGTATGAATCGTGTATTATAATTTCATAATCAACGTTTATTTTATTTTGTTATCTTTGTTTACAAATATTTCATTTAATTTTGTATCGTAACTGACGTCACGCTCAATCTATAGACCACGCCTCCATGTTCATTGGCATATTAGTTTAGTTGTATCATGCAATCAACCACTTTTTTTATTTTTAATAAGAACATACATGCTGCATTTTTGTACAATACCACCTATAGTGTAAATAGTAGGTACCTGAAATGCACTAATATAAATATAAAACTGAAGCTTTAAGCTATAATTATAACTAGTAAGATAATAGATATAGATATCTTAACTATTGAAAAATGAAAACGAGTCGTACCTACCTATAGTCATTTGTTTGCTAAGTGCAAGATGAATTTGAAAGCATCTATGGCCCCCTCCTATCTACACCACTGATAAAATGAAAAGTTGAATCAATACTTTGTCTACAACTTATCCTCTACTTGGATTTTACTATTGACATCTGTTGTGTAAATTATATTTTAAATGCGATATAGGCGAAGAAAACAATGGTATAATAATGAGAAGAAACAAGCAAACAAAAAAATTAAATAATATAGTAAATCCTGTAACCTGTCATAATAATTATATGTAACTACCTTCATTTCTGCTTTTGAGTAGTATTTTTTCCATTTTCGAGTTCAAGTGGTCATTATTGCCGCTCTCACAGTTCATCAGTAATGTCTTCTCGTCAGGTCATCGAGATGAAACCGTAATCTAACACTAATGTGTGACATTGAAAAATATTTACGCGGAGAATTTTTCCCAAGAAAGCTTATTTAGAAATATAAACGGAGGCTTCTGTTCAAATCTCTAAGTACACTACTGTAGGTGTTTTTCGTAAATAAAATCTTACCAAATAGGTATAAATATTTGACATTTCATTGATTGTTTTAGTCAAACTATGTACCTACCTATCTAACCCCTCTTGACATATTATTTCATTTTTAGCATGTACTTTTCGAAATAGATAGATATAGAGAGTGAATTTAAAATTAGAAAAAATCTCCTTTATCCCAAATGACAATTTTAAAAAAAATCATATTGATTCAAATAGACTAACTTTAATAATATAGGTACAGATCTTATACGAAATAGTTTATAATTAATTTTCTTAGAATATTTTCTGTGTTGGAAAAAATAAATGAAGTTTATGAGATATTGAGTTTTGTCTTTTTGAATATTTAAATGAAATATTCCAAATTATTGTTGCTTTATTCCAAAGTTATTCTGATTCGAACTATATTTAATTTTCTAAAACGGTTCGTAAACAATATAAAGCCTTGAATAAAGCTTTCTGATATTTTTGATCCCAGGAATCATTAACTTTTTCATCATGTGTCAGCAAAATCTTTTCTTGAAGGGGATTGGAACCTTTGATGTGAAGAAGTGACGTAGTTTTCCATATAACACCAAAACACGCCAGATGATGCCAACGCAAGGTAGCATCATCTGGAGATGATTAAAACTAGTAGTTTTAATCATGTGGAAAACTACGTCAGTGACAAAATCTTTTATTGACAAAAATTGAATGAAAAGCAATTGGGGATCATATCTACAAAATATTCATAGAATTTAAAATTTTTTATTATTAAAATTTTTAACTGGAAGACCTTATATTTTGTTGGACTGTTTCGCAGAGCACTCTATTCTTGATATTGGCAATATCCCGATTTTCACAAGCTGTTGATAAATAAACTCTTTTAGATGAGACAGTTTGATTAAAAAAAAATAAAAATAACGAAACCATTAAAATGGACACAGAAGATTATGACATAGGTATTGCTAGAAGAAAGTTAGACGAACTTTAGGTACAATAAAATATTAATGCAGTGTAGGTTATTAGTCCTCTAAATGCAAGGTAATAAGCAATAACAGAACCATATTGTTCAATTTCTCCCAACATCTTTTATAAAATAAATAAAGTCACAAACGTTAAACATAGTTTTCCTTACCAGTTTTCCCAGTAGTGTGCGGAAGTCCAATATCTAGGTGAAAAAGGGGGATACATAAACGTTTCTTTTTACGACTTTGCCAAATTGGTCAAGGGCTACAAACTAAAAATATTTTCAAACATACCTACTTTGATTTTTTAAATGGAAATATATATTTTTTAGATTCTACGTGAAAAATAAAGGGTACTTTGCGTAAAATAGTTATAACCTAACATTCATAGTTCTCGACATATTTAGTTTGAAAGATTTTTTTGGTCGATATTGGCCACTTACAATAATTTCTGAAATTGTCATGTTATCCTAACATCTACCGAACTAATTTTTTGAACAAATTATTAGGAAAGGTGGCTCTTCACAATTCTATTTCATAAAGCGACCCTGTTGTACAGGGTGTACAAGAAGTGACGACCAATTTATCAATAGGAAAAATGAAAAATCTCGAAACTTTCAAATACCTACAACACCCTGTATTTTACATCAAAAGATGCAGAATTAAATTCCCTACAACTTTGATATACCTGCTCCTATACCTAAACTCAGTAGTTTCCTGTAAAATCTAATTTTTATTTATCTGCGAAAAACGTAATTGGCACGTGTCAAAGGACTATTTGTCACATTTCAAATAGAGTTTATAGCAGCGACAATTAAGTGAAAAATGAATTACTCCAAAGAAGAATTAGTGAATTACCCAGTATATTTGAAAATATTTTTAGTTTCTAGCCCTTGACCAATCTGGCAACGTCGTAAAAAGAAACAATTATATTAATCTACACCTTCGTCTTTCCTCTTAATATTACTTATTAGATAATATTACCATGCGGTATACCTAACCATGCGGAATAATAATGTTATATCTATACATAATTTCTATTCGCAAAAACACGTCCACCACCCATAGCGATATTAACACACAAACAGAATTAGTTCATGATTATATGAAACGCCTACTCATTAATCTGAATATTATTAATATTTAATATGTATTTATATTATCTTAATACCTATACAAGTAGATAGATAGCATTGTGCATGTAAGTATTATATTTCCCTAATAAGATATAAATTAAGCTTTCTGTGGGTGATATGAGAAAAGCTTGACGTTAGATTGACAGAGACATGTTTCTAGAAATTTTAGTCTACACAGTGTCACACATATTCATGGTATACCTCTCTTTCCCTCTTTATTTTTTAGATACAATTTTGAAATTTGGAAAATTACGTGCTTTCCACATGCGGTTTTGCCGGAAATAATACAAACTCTAGATTTTTATAAGGAACACCCTGTACCTCAGCTGTCAAAGTACTTTTGGGCTAGGATGACCAGATTCCTTGAACAACAAAAGAGGACGCAAAGATGCTGCCGGAAATATTTTATAAAATACAATAATTATTTCATCAAGCCACATTGGTCAAGTCAAACCATTGGTCTTTATTTATAAACAAAACAATTACCTTGTAATTTTGTATTAATGTATTATCAAAAATAACCAAACATTAAATTTCTACTAATAAAAATAACATACTTTAGAATATTCTATTCAATTATTCAATTTCTTTAATCTTATTAAATTTAAGTTAACAGAGAAAGAGTTTATTAGAGGTCTAGGATGAATTTCAAACAATTTATGATTCCCAATTCAGTCGCTTGCAACTTGCATTGTTTAGAAATACTTCAGATTTTTAGTGTATTTTTTTATACCTAATAAAAAGAGGACATTTAGCATAAAATATGTATATATATACCGGACATAAATTTTAACCTTAAAAAGAGGACTTGTCCGGTTAAAAGAGGACGTCTGGTCACCCTATTTTGGGCTCTATTTTACTTTTGAGTTTAGAGTGCCTTGACGATCCCCGGTTAATTCTAATGGACCATAGCAACCATAAAAAAATGTTGGCGAGTTGACGTCAAATTTTTCTACTTACAGAGCGTTAAAATTATTCAGTTTTTTTTAATAGTACCATAATGGTGTTAATGTACCATTAGAAAGTACAATTAATAATCAGTATACCCAAACGCTTATTTTGTCTGCGGAACTAACAGATCTGAAATAATTACAGTAGATAGAAGGCACTCTAAGTTCAAAAGTAAAAAAGAGTCCAAAAAGTAATTTGACAGCAAGTGTCACTTATGTTATATCGTTGGATTGAGAAAATGACGTAGATTCAAAAAATATAATAATATACAGGGTGTTCTATATAAAAATCGAGAGTTGGTATTACTTCCGGTGAAACCGGAAGTGGCAAAATAGTTTACTATTTTACTAGTAATAGTTTAATAGTTTACTAAACTTCATTAGGGTAAGCAAAATATTTTAACTTAAACTGAACAAAATCAAAAATAAAAACAAAAAAGATTTTTAGCATATTTTCACTCATTGTTTTCCATTGCACCTTATAACACGACTACGATGAACTTGCATTGTTTTTATTAATATTGTATATTAATTTTGCTTGAAGTTTTGCAATAGTGCTATTTCAAAAACTATTAGGTAAAGACAGCCCCAAAATCTTATACAAGGTGTCCCAGAAAAAAAAAATTAAAGGGCTGATAATACTAGACAAAACAGGAAAAAAGCTCCTACGAACATTCTTCCGAAAATGCATCCCTAAGAAGCTACATATCTTTGAAAGTGGAGGAAGAAACGATATTTTACATAAATAAATGATCAACTTTCAATAAGTAATATTTTATGGATGCGAGTTATTTTTTACTAAAAAAATTGCGGTGGTAATGAAATTTATGTGACACTGGTAATGGATAGTTTTTATGGCAGTGTTTTTAGGGATGCATTTTCGGAGGTATATTTATAGGAACGTTTTTCCTTATTTTGTTGACTACTGTCAGTCCTTCAAATTTTTTATACGTATTCTGGGTAAATAGACTTTAGTTTTTGCTAAATATACATATTTATTTTGTTCCATTAAAAATTTTGCTTTCGGAATAACTTATCCGAATATATTTTAAGTAACTAAAATCCGTCTTCCCCCAAACTTGTCTTCACATTTCTTCAAAAACATCTTGTATTGATAATAGGCAGTTTTTTTGGAATTCTAAATTTTGCTTCAATTAAATCATCTGTTTACTAGATTTTTAAAAGATGATTTACAAACAGAGCCCTTAAAAAATTCTAAAAATGTCACGAGAGCGAGCGATTGCGGTTTTTAACTGATATCCTGATATACTGATAATCAACTGATACCCTGATATTCAACTGATATTCACCTGATTTAACTGCTGATATCCAACTGATATTCAGCTGATATCCAACTGATATCCCGATATTCAACTGAAATTTACGTACACAATTAATAATTATACCAATATTTACATGAGACATTACTCCATCCTACTGCAAAAATCTGTCCCGTAGCTCATCGTGGTGAACAAAGATTAATCTGTTCTTGTAAACCTCAGTTAGTTGCAATAATTCGTTCTAGTACTTTGCTCCATCGCACCTATTAGCATGCCTACGATGGATATGGTCACTCAAAGATTAGATCAACTAACCTAGGATGATTATCACCCAAATTCCTATTCTCTATGGATCGAGAGTAGCTTCAACTGTAGCGCAAGACTTCTCGCTTCTCGACTCGTTGGAAATCAGTACACCCACCCATCAATATTACCCAAGCTTGGTCCGTAAAAAAGATAAATTTAACTGATCCTTATTGAGCAAGTTTGAACTATTCTTTGACAATCCCTTCCAGGAACTTGAAAGTTCCTGATGGAAAATAAATCAGTAATGTATATGCATATTCCTTGGAATATACCTACTAGGTATATATCATTGACTTGCATACTAGAATAAATGTCTCATTAGCATTTTTTGAAGCCTCCTCAATTCATTGTAGTTCAGTCTCAATTAAGACATACTTAGGTACTTCCAGATTCTCGGAAATCCTAACACCAAACATCGTTTGGTGTTAGGAGTAACTGACATTCATGTAGGTAGATGGTGATGGTGCATATACTTCTGTCTATATATACTTGGTCTAGATGTGACAGATATCCTCAGCAACTTGTATCTTTTTCACTTCTGTTGATATGAAGCTAACAATGTTCTTATCGATAGTAGGTAACACCTTGGTGCATATTTTAATTTTTTCTTTAGAAAAACATCTTTAGAATATTCTTTAGATATTTCAATTGCCGATGGAGATGCCTACCGCTAACAAACTATCAAAGAGCAAATTCTACATTTTAATAGTAGTGGAGAGGAGAAATTCCAACCAACGATCTCGCCAAAAATTACAAACTCGGGGGTTTACCGGTAAATCTAGCAAATATACCTACTTAGACGTTGTAGTTGTACACTTAATTTAACTCATTATTATTATAAATAATTACAAACCACCTTGCAATTCGCTGCTCGTAATTTAAATTCTTGACATAAATCGGCGAGATTTTACATAGAAATTATGATAAACGTCCGAGAAAAGAAATAAATTGCCATTGTTTAACGCTAAATATCACTTGCCTCAACTTTTGACAGTATCTAATGCTTTTTTTGCGTGCGCCCTTTATAATGCCCCGCAATGTAAATAATTTCACATCATGCAATTCTTTGTGACTGTCAAACATTTGCTAACAATCTGAATGGAGAAAAAATATTATTTATTACCCTTTGTATATCAGGGAAGGGAAATGAAACCTAAAGCAGCCACAGGATTATTAAGGGCATGCATGACATTTTATTTTATAGTTTTTCTTATATTATTATAAGTATTATCGAATTAGCTTTTTAATTCAATCTTATTGTTCACCGGTTTACAAACCAATTATGTAAGTTTATGGGTTATATTTTAAATCTACTCTCCAGCTGTATTTTTAAGGTACCACATACGATTAAAAGCAACTCAAATACCAAATATGTATCTACTAAAATATATTAGTCTTTCAAGGGATGTTTAGTACCTAGTAAGTAACAATTATTTTAAAGAATGCAAAAAGTACTTGGAAAGTTGCCAATATTAATTTCAAACTACCTAAATCAAGAGTGAGTACCTATTAGTTTTAGTGTTAGAAGTGTAAATCTACGTAAATATGATTTGTATTTTAAATACAAGAAATTTTTTTCCTTGTATTTATTTATTTATATTTAAAATAAACTTTCTTTCAATAAGTACAAAGAAAGTTATTGACAAACTTAAAAAGTATTTGAAATATCGATTTGACTGATATTTGAAATATCAAAATTAAAATATTTAAATTACTAAATTCAAATACTAAGAAATATATCAAATGACTTATTTTTTTTAAATAAACTAAGTTAAATACTAAAATGTACCTATTTCAGTATTTTTTTAAAATATTTATACTTCACTGAAATACTGACAAACCCTATTGACACTTTAAAATTAATTGGGCTGATCGTTGTCATATCTGAAAATGGTTTTAAATGTTCTGATTCAAATACATACTATACAGGGTATTTCAAAAAACATGTGCCATAGCTTGTGGGGAGAATCCTCACCCAAAAACAAGACAAAAAGTTCCTATGAACATGAGTTCACTTTTGCTTCGTTTCTTAGACACAGGGTGTTAAAGTTTTTTTATATGTTTACTTTTTTCAAATTATTATGAAACGGCTTTAGCAGTTTTGAATAAAATTTCGATCCTGTGATCGTGTTCAGGCGTACCTATTTGAATAATAAATAATATACAAATTGAAGTCGTCTTAACTTTTAAAAAATGTATTTTTAAGTACCCTAAGTACTCGAAAAATTGAATTTATCTCTTGTAATAAGCCGAAAAGTAAAAAATATCAAGAGAAGACTTTTATAAGGCATTTATTCGTCTACACAAATGTGCTAGCAAAAAGTAAAAAATTCAGTGGCGTTCATATCTTTTTTTCTAAATTATTCCAGTGCCAGCCCGTATATACGCCTCTGATGAAGTTGACCACCATTATTTAATGCCAAAATATGTAGGTACTATTTTAAGTAATTTTCAGAACCCAAATTTTATTCAAATTTTTAAAGCCGTTTCATGATACTTCGAAAAAAAGTAAACAAATTAAAGAAAACTTGACACCCTGTATCTACGAATGAAACAAAATGGACTCTTGTTGATAGGAACTTTGTCTCTTGTTTTTAGTTGAGGAATCTCCCCACAAGCTGTGACACATATTTTTTGAAATACCCTGTACTTATTACATTTCATTGAATTTTATATTCCCAGGGCACACAGAGAAATATTGCTAACAGAATCGATAGTACTGACTGTCAAACACTTCCGATTACCAAAATACTAAAGCGAAATGCTTTTTTAATTAAAATATCAATAAAAATTCGTTTTAAGTTACTAGATCTAGTTTACATACGTCTTTTAGCGACATTTCGTTACGTCAACGATTGGACTAGTTGGTTGAGCGTCCGTCTTTCAAACTGAACCGAACAATTTTGCAGGTTCAAATCCCGCCAGAGTCAATTTTTTTTTATTTTACTTTTTTATTAATTACAAATTATTAGTGTTTACTTAATCGAATAAATATGGTTCATTGTCAGTACCTAGTTATTATTTTTGAAAGTCACAATATTTCCTTATCAGCAAAAAAATAAAACATGTTTTAATTGGTTCGTTTCCTTTATCTTTAGCCAAAGCTACTATCTTATAAAATAAGTAATCAATAAGCAACATATTTTTTATTTATTACTAGCAGTATGCTTTTACTAATAGTGTACTTATCTCTGCTAATAGTTACTACATATTATACCTCAATCTGGATATTGAGTTAAACAGTTACAGAGGAACTGTCGGGAATTAGTAATAGGATTTTTTTTAATGAAAAACTATAATTCTAAAATTAAGAGTTTTTTCAGCTTTAGCTAATGATAAAGGAAACGAACCAATTAATACATGTTTTATTTTTTTGCTGATAAGTAAATATTGTGACTTTCAAAAATAATAATTAGGTACTGACAATGAACTATATTTATTCGATTAAGTAAACACTAATAATTTGTAATTAATGAAAAAGTAAAATAAAAAAAAGTTGACTCTGGCGGGATTTGAACCTGCAAAATTGTTCGGTTCAGTTTGAAAGACGGACGCTCAATGAACTAGTCCAATCGTTGATGTAAAGAAATGTCGCTAAAAGACGTATGTAAACTAGATCTAGTAACTTAAAACGAATTTTTATTGATATTTTAATTAAAAAAGCATTTCGCTTTAGTATTTTGGTAATCAGAAGTGTTTGACCGTTAGTACTATCGATTCCGTTAGCAATATTTCTCATAGTGTGCCCTGGGAATATAAAATTCAATGAAATGTAATAGCCCATGTTAATTGCCATTAGTCAAATGAAATGGGAAACCCGGTATAATACCCACTTGTACATCGACAGTGTTTTAATTATATAACTTACTAAATGCTCTGGACCAAATTAAAAATATCCGATTCCCATATAATTCACTAATTTCCTTACCTCTTTTTGGTCATACTTATCCATGTGTTCATCATTCCAAGTAGGACTCTTATAGTAGACAAACTAATGATTTTTTAATACCAAATCAAATGTGAATTGCTTTTCCATAGAAATAAGAAAGAATGTGCATAGATTATAAATTCGGGGATTTAGATAAATTTGGTGTTTTATGTTAAAGCAGATAGTTCGTATTTTAAGGAGTTGAAGAAAAATGTTTTAAAAAAGCCACGCCGGCAAGGTAATCAATATTTAAGGCGTATGTTTATGGTACTAGCTACAATAGGTAAACTTGTTAATACAACAAAAGATCAGTCATCGGTTCAAGCCACCCATTCTTCGTGCTGAGACGTATCTAATCTTATTTACGAGAAAACATAGGTAGGTACTAAGAGGGAGTGGGTCATAATATAATCATAGTATAAAATAATGTATGTTGAAATGTGGATAGGAAAAACTAAAAACAATTACAAGTAAAAGATAATTTTTATATATGCTGAAAAAGAACATATTATTCTCTAAATACAATACTTAAAGAACGTTTATCTCTTTTAATATCGTTCAACGAAATCGAAACCTAACATAAAAACTTCTATGGAGATTGCTAAAAGTCGAGGAATTTCGAACTGTCTCTTTAAATTTACGTTTCCTAATTATTTTATCAATTAAACTTACAGAATATCCATTACTCGCAGCTATATCCCTAATCAATGCCTTTTCTTTTTCAAACCTCTCCTTATTTAGGCGGAAGCTGAAAAGGCGATGAATTAAAAAATTGAAACTCGCCATTTTGTGTTGAGCACAATGGTGAGAGTTCTCAGAGATAAATCTTAAAGTACTGGTATCTTTTCTGTATATGTTAAATTCTAACTTATTTTCTCTATTTCCAATTATATTAATACATCCAAGAATGGTAGTTGTCCAGTTTTCAATTTTATATGTAAATTTAACTGACTCGAAACGACTATTCAATTCAGAAACAAAGTTGTCAATATCAGTGACTTTTGTATACACCTTACCTTAAAAATTATCCTTAATACCTTAATATCCTTAATACACTCCTTATATTAACATTAATCAATAATTTTTATTCATAGACATTCATTTTAGTTATATTCATATTTCTTTTTATTATAGTAGGTAGTTAATTCGGTTGATTGATACACCCTGTATTTTCCCAGCACCTAAGGCAATTTGCAATTCAACTTAATTTTTTCATCTATAAAGCCCACAAAACAAACAAAAGAGCTTCGTAACCTAGTTAACATAACTAACTGTATGATTTCGCTACCCACCCTGAAGTTGATCTTATAATAAATAACAAATGATACGTTGTTTAGGAAGAAATAATCCCGTCAGGCTGGCACCCGAGCCTCACCTGTAATTAGTGCGCGCCCCTTGATTTACCTGAGAGATATTATCATGTGTTAATTATAGATTACGTCATATTCACGCGATCTATCGTAGATTTTAAATTGGATGGTCGTTTTTTTTTGAGCTCCAGGTCCAACCCTCAACTCCTAGGGTACAGTAAGAGTAATTGCATAGGAATATTGCTGAACAGGTGGATAAAACCATGGTTTTTTATGTACTATGGTTCATGAGTAAAGTGATAAACTTATACCAACCAAAACTCTAAACAAAGCTTTACCATTGATTGAAGTAAATGTAACCAGAGTTACATAAACTGTTTGTCTGTTTTGAACTACCTAGTGGTCTGAGAGACTGAGGCTTATCAAGAGACCAACATGGTCAACTATAGTGTTGAGTGTCAAAATTAATTTGTCGAATACAATTTGAGAGCACACCTTTTAGCTTGGACAGGCGGTTATTGCAATAACTCTTAATGGAAAATTAAATTTACTTCAAAAAGTTAAAGGGTCTAAATATGGTAATTATTATCTACAGGAAAACGGATCCGAAAATATCCAACACAACAAGGAGTAACTCTATCTATCTAATTCGCTAAATAAAATGTTTGGACAATAACTCAATGTTGGAAAGAAAACAAAATTAAATATTTGCCATAAAATAATAGTACAAACGGTAACCTGTGCCAAAGTTTACAGAATATAACTATATTCTGTAAACCGTTCCTATGCTTCAGAATCGGGAGTATTAGATACGGTCCATTAAGTGGACCATGGATAATAGCAAGGATCATAGAGCAGTAGATAGTCAGTGACAATTTTACATACTTGCTTATAAAAGGAACCCCAAACTTTAATACAAATTTCAATACATATGACAAGATTCTTATATGTTAGTTTTAGCTCCTCTTAGAAAGTCATGTATCTACTTTATTATTTCACTTTAAGCCCATTTTCCACCTTAATTTCCCACAATTAAAGGTTGGAGTATTGTCTGCATTGATCATGTATTGTTCTCTAATTTCTCTGTAATTCCTAAAGAGATTAATATATGAGGCATCTCAAAAATCATGCCATTTACGTGAAAATAAACAAATATACAGGGTGTCCACCTAGTGCGCGTAAGTCCAATATCTGGGTTAATAAAAGAGATAACTTAATTTTTTTTTCTACAGGGTTGTCTAATATCCCGAGCTGCACAAAATGAAAATATATTTACATATTCAGGGTGTTCAGTTTTTCCTGGACAGGTACCAACTTCGTTTTTCTAAATGGAAATATATATTTTTTATTGCTTTTTCGAACTAAACCCTTGATTTTAGTAGGACTTTCATCAGCCTTCCCTATACCTAACTTAAACTGTTTTTGAAATATTGACGGGTGAATATTGACATTTTTGCAACTTTGACACCCTGTAAAATCTAAACGGTTTGAGATCAAGCAAAACGGTTTGCACATTCCTATCTTAACTTTTCATAAGCTATCGTTTGATACCAATTTCAAATTTATACAGGAATAAAAAATTTTCAAAATTTTCAGAAAATTTTAAATTTTTGGATAATTCTGAAATTAGTACCAAACGATAGCTTATGAAAAGTTAAGATAGGAATGTGCAAACCGTTTTGCTTGATCTCAAACCGTTTAGATTTTACAGGGTGTCAAAGTTGCAAAAATGTCAATATTCACCCGTCAATATTTCAAAAACAGTTTAAGTTAGGTATAGGGAAGGCTGATGAAAGTCCTACTAAAATCAAGGGTTTAGTTCGAAAAAGCAATAAAAAATATATATTTCCATTTAGAAAAACGAAGTTGGTACCTGTCCAGGAAAAACTGAACACCCTGAATATGTAAATATATTTTCATTTTGTGCAGCTCGGGATATTAGACAACCCTGTAGAAAAAAAAATTAAGTTATCTCTTTTATTAACCCAGATATTGGACTTACGCGCACTAGGTGGACACCCTGTAGAAAAGGCAAATATAGAAAACCCAGTTAAATTGGTATAGATATAACTAGAATTACCCCCAATGCAATAGTTGCAAAAAAATGTAAAAAAAGAAAAGTATAAATGGAGAGAATAAAGAAATTATAATTGGAAAACGAGGTGAGTGAAACTATGGAACAAATACGAAAACAAAATAATTGATTGTAGATAGTAGAATGACTTAGGTAAGAAGAAAAAGAGATATTTCTGATAGTACCTCCAAAGTTTGTGTGGCTCAGTATCAAACACATTAAGATTAAATTAAAATTAAAACACTATAAAAATTAGACAACCCCCAAATCTAAAGCAATAAAGCAAAATTCAGAAGGAGGTTACACATTGAAAAAGCGCATACAAGCACCCCATACCCACCGATATTACCAGTGCCGGAGATGGGGATTGAATCCAGACCATAATATACAGTGTGAGGTAGAAATGCTGCCACAACACGTTTTATTACTTCTATTACATGGTTAATTTGAGTTCTAGCCTACTGTTCTTCCGTGGTGGTAGATGTACTAATAGTTTTATTTTTCAGCCTCTCACCTACGTGTTGGGACTGACATAAAAGCTTTTAAGTTTTTGGTAACTTTTAAAGTTTTACCTCTCTCCTCTCGCCTCTTTCCCATCTAAATGTTAGAGGGAGCTTTTGTTTAATATTAATTCCTTCTTTATTAATAAATTTTCAACATATTTAGATAATCTATTTGTATCTTTAACAAATACAAAATTAGAACAAGAAATGGAAAATGTCATTCCAGTTTATAAAAGCTACGAAAAAAATATAGATTTATGTCATATAAAAACTTATTCGCTCAATACATATACTTCAATAATGCGCTTATAGTTGACATTGGTAATAAGCATCCATTCATGTTAACATTTTGTATTTGCATTTCGCAGGTGACGCCTGAGGTCGAAAGCCCTCGTACTTTTGTCATCATTTTTTAAAATGCGTGCCTTGTTGATACAGTTTTATGGCTGCATTATTACTACTTTACAAATGCTCGTTGAAAACCATACATTTCCTGTGATTCCATTGTCTTAAAAGTTGGGAAATGATTTCGTGTAAATAAAGGACCGCCATCCACACGCAGAGGCGTATTTGAATTTTCTTCAGATCGTGAGTGATAACACTAACAAATTAACAGTAACATGTCTACATAAAAAACTTCTGCACATTTCATTAAACAAACGAAATAACAAGTATTAAAGAAAATATATATCCTAGAAGCATCGAATATGAACATAAATCTCTGAAATTCTATAAAAATTAATTCTACTGTTCTAAAACAGAAAAACTGTTAGGACATTTGCTGACATGAAAGTGAGCTTTATAATAGTTGATTAGGAAGAGCCAAAGGCTTCTAGTTTAGAATATAGGATGTCGACAACGAATCGTTTAAACTTTGCCATCTTGGTAGTAATCGACTCGTCGTATTTAAGTCTTATTTGATAAGCATTAAATATTGCCAGTATAGGTATACTTGCATGACTTATTCTGAGTATTAATAAATTTGTCATATCAGCAATCAAGTGATGTGTTGTAAGGATTTGTTATGATTAAATATGTTATATGTTATTTAATATGTTATTTTAATATGTTATTTTAATATGTTATTTTAATATGTTTGTTACCTTTTGTGTGCATTATTGTTATTATTATTCGTGTTTTTGCGCATCATGTACCTCTCGGTTCTTCTCTTGTTATTTTACTTGTGAACGATGAATACCAAGTCTAATAAGAAATTATTTTTGATTTAGAAATGATGTTACTATATTGAATGTATGAAGTATGGCTGTTTTTTGTGACTGGGTACATACACTTTCTTCCAAGCTAAGTTGATACCCGTCACGGGAGTGATACCCGTCACGGATATAAAGAATGGAATGATGGTGAACTTGTTTCTGTTTCCATATCATTTCAACTTCTATTACTAGTTGAAGATATTTTTCTTTCTTTTCTGTATATTTTTTAGCTATGTTTTGTTCAGATGGTATGGCCACATCGGTAAGGTACGTGACCATTTTTATTTTAACTTGAAGTTTTATATCTGGTCTATTAAGGGCTAGGTACCGTTTTATCAGTTAGTATGGTTAGGTCACAGTATAATTTATCACATTTATTTTCTATTATAATTGGTAGTGAACATTGCAGATTATATCGCAGAGCTATATAGTCCTCCTGAATAAGTTTTGCCACTGTATCATGTGTATTCTAAGGGCAGAATTTTCAGTGCTTGGTAACAGTTCAAAAAGTAGTTGGCTAACTATAAGTTTAGAATGTGATTTTCCTTGAGCATTACATGTATGGTTAAATATACTAAGTAATGGTTAAATTATGATGATAACCAAGCATTGAAAAACCGGTTTCAAGTGGCGCAGATCTAGAATAATGTATGGATAAATTGATAAAACAAGTAAAGGAAACATAAAAGAAGAGAGAGAGGGGGAATGAGCAACTGTTCAAAATAATTATTGCAACGACAGAAATGCGAATGGTTGCAACGCCCACGTGTAAAAAAGTTACGAATGAGTCGTGATAATTACAGTAATAATTTCATTCTTTTGCACTTTATCATTCTTTTGTTCCACTCACTACATTATTAGGTCTCAAAAACAACCCAACGTTAATTATTTCAAGTTATTATCAACGGGCAACGCCCGCCCTGTAAAATGATAATAGTAAAAAATCTATATAATTATCACCTACCTACGTCCGCGGCATAATACCAAAGTTCAAACACTGAGCCGTAATAAACATTCTTACACATCACTCCGCCCTTCGATGTATGACAAAATAATACAATAGCTTAATTGCGGGCCCATCTTTTCATTCTCAAGCCGACGACAATTTTATGACCTCACTGCACTACCCATCTATTTAATCGCGCTTTTATCACAATTAATTCAGCGTTTTATATGGCATCAGTGAAATGTGAAAATTGAATTTTTAAATTGTTTGTAGTAAATACCTATTAAAGAGGATGAAACGCCACATGCAGTAAAACACTGCGGAGGTGTTTGGACAGAGTAAGGTGTTAAACACTTGGGAAAATAGTACTAGGATATTATTCTATACGCGTCCACTTGTTTGCATTAAATAGATTGTAAAACGCAGCTTCGCTATCACTCTTTTGTCACTTCGTAATTAAGATCTCAGTGGCGTGCGTATACAAGAGAGAACACAGGTTCCAGCCAGGCTCCAAACGGAACTAGTGTTGAGTTATTTGGGATAATATAATATATTACCAGAGACATATACATCTATATATGTCTCTGATATTATCCAATTAATCCAATCCAATCCAATCCAATTAATTAGGACATAGTCCTAACCCAATTTATTAGGCGTCTTCAGTGTCATACAGACCTCAGAGTAAATGGTTCTGCTTATAGGGGTTTCGAGAGAGTACAGACTAAAATTATGCGCTATTATAAACATGTGAAATAAGTAACCTCATCTGCTAGCTTCGAGATTCTTCTCATAGAAATCATAAAAAATATAGAATGGCATTAGACGACAAATATAAAAATAGTCAATCCATGCAGAATGCGCGAAACCGTCACTTTAGGAAATTTTTGTACCATACTTTGGGAGAACCAAATAGGTATGTATTGGTAGTAGTCAAAAATCTACGCGACGCGATGTCAACTTCACACCTTGTCTGTGCTGAGGCTGTCATTATGACACGACATATATCTGTCATATTATTCGAGTCTTGAATTAAACAGTGGAGTAATCAAAAGGAGGTTTTGTAGTTTGACGTTCCTCCATTTAGGACAAAATGTAGTAATAGTTAGGTTAGGTTCAAAAGTGAGTAGGCCGAAAACCAGACCCTCCACCGCGACCATGTGGTCTATTGTGGCTCAAACCTGCCTTATATTTCACCCAACAGGTCCAACCTCTTAATGAAGCTGATCACATTATTGGGTGAAAACTTATTCAGATCCTCTGACAAAAGTTGTCCTTTGCCAATTAATGAGGGGGTATCTGATCCTTTAGCCAGCGGAGCAGGTGCATAACGTGTGTTCTGCCCTTTCATCATCTTCTAAGCACAAGCGGCACTCAGCATCTTCTGCTAGGCTGAATTTGTACAGATGATATTTTAAACGGCAGTGACCAGTATATAGGCCAATTAAGTTCGTATAGGTGCAACCTTCTTAACTCTAAAAGTTTTTTAGTTCTTGTTTTTGAGGGGTCTATTATGAACGCCTTCGAATGGACTAATCTTGGTAGTTCTTGCCAGTACTGGAGGATTTGCTCCTCAACCCAGGGCAAGAGAGTTGCTTTGGCAGTACTCGAGAATATCCCAAGCACCGGTTCTGGTCCGACAAATCAGAAGCAGCACCCTCCCTAGCTGAAGAGTCGGCTGCTTCATTCCCTTCATGGCCAGAATGGCTTGGAACCCAGACCAAAGTTACTCTATTATATATATTACGTTTTTAAGTTACAACGGTAGGAACCAACAGCTGATTGACTGTCTGACAAAATTTTTATCGATTTGCGTGTAAGTTGCATTTGTTCCAGCCTCTGTACACACAATTCGACGACATAGATTTCTGCCTGAATTATAGTTACATAACTACCAAGGGAGCAGGATATTTTTACCGTTGGGTTCAACGATATACTCCGGCTCCAACACCCATGGGTGTTTCAGAGCTATCTGTAAACCAACAACTATCTGCCCTTAATAAGGTCAGCTTTATTCCGATCCCATTTATCTTTTCCTGGGAAAAGAATGTTGAAGCGCAGTTCATGGTTTGTCGGTAGTATAGTAGTGTAACAACAATTATTTTGAGTTTATGTACAAATCGCTATGGACATGGTATAAAACACACCTGAATAAAAATCTCCGTCGATCAGAAAAGCGATTAGAGCCTCATTTGGATCACAAAGACTAGCCCGAAAATCAGAGAATGCATGGTGTGTTGTGTAGGTACAATAATTTTACTTGTTTAGAGGACTAGGAAGACACAGACACAGCAACTGGGATTTAATTTTTATCTTACTTCACTAAGAATTTTAGAGAGCATGTTTTTACGTTTGAAATACTTCGAACTTCAAGGTAAAAGGGTAAAAGGTTATACAATTTTATAGCGGTCTTAGCTAAAGACACCCAATGATAGAAACAAAGAATTGAATAAAAATAAAAAACTAAATTTTATTATACTTATCTCTTCTTTGCTTCCGTACGTGACATACTGCAGTTATTGAATCGCCCATCGACACTATATTTAAACAACGTGATGGGTTATAAATACCAAATAAAAAAATAGAATTACTGCGTGTCTAGAATAATAGCACGTTTTTCTTTTTATTTAATTAAACAGCAAACAAAAGGGAACGATGTAGAATGTTGATTTAACAAAGTTTGATTACCGTACATCATTTTTTGAGACAGGTTTTATAACACCTCCTAGAGATAATTACAGGACGAGAAAATGAAAATATTTTTGATTTATGGTGCATTAGGCGAAGCTGATGTGTAAAATGAAAACGTGATAGTACGTGAGAAACACACGTGTGGGTAATTTCCAGTGACGTGCCTCCTGAAAATGAAATAACCACGTCTAGATGCCAATATTAATTATTAAACTTTTATTTATTTTCTAGCATACAATGTAGCATACAATTATTACATCAAATGGCGCAATAATATTCTTCAAATTAGATATTGGGGATTGAAAAATACCGCAACATGGTTGGCGCAATACCAACATTGCATTATACAACGACATATCTTCATATAACCTCAACTTATTTTCGTTAATACATTTTTCATACCTAGGATAATAGATAACGAAGAAATATAAAACTTTATTGAATCATAATATTTGATAATTTCATTAATAATTTATCTCTTAGTTAATTTTTTGGCTTAATTCCTATATAAAGAAAGATGTAAATAGTTAAATAAGCCAATAAATAATATTAAAAATATACTATAAAAAATACCTATTATTATTAAGTTTTTGTTAAATACGCCCAAGTTAGTTTGCAATTCTAAAAGTTTAAAATCGTTACAATTTCTCTCTATGTATACGTACATCAAGTGTATGAATCTTTACTATCGCATGAGTGTGTACTAAATTTGCTGACCAAATAATAAGAACATTGTTTCCAACTTTTCGGTTTTATCAGTCATTTAGGTCTCTCAGAGTGAACTCAACCCATGCGACGTATGCGCTATATGGCGCTATACCTCAGGTCGCTTGATTCCTCAGGTCAAAATAAGAAAAAAGTTTTTATAAAAAGAGGGTTCAAAAAAATCTTTATTTACTGAGAAAGCAGGTGCGAAAAATATGGGTATATTTGAGAAATCTCAAAGACGCAGACGGTAAGACATAAAATTTGAATTTTGAACTTTAAAATTTTTAATTTGAAATTTTACTAAATACTTTCTTAATATTGCCATCTTCAGAGCAATTATAAAAACCAATCAATTAGAGGGTGACCGTAAGACTCTTTTGCACACTTTTGAAAAAAGATACTTTGAGTTTCCAATTAATTTGCCCAAAAAACGCTATGTGTCACTCCAAGGACTAGTTCCTTTTAAGGGAACGTATGCAGCCTATTTTACTCTATAAATATCTAAACATATTTCTCTAAAGAGAGGAAATATCTCTAAAGAGAGGTTATTTTCTTTAAAGATTCGAATTCGTTATTTGGATGTAATATATTTGATAGTCCTTTATAAATATATAGTATATGTTATAGTAAAATACTTTTTCTCTAAATTTGACACCCTGCATCTCTATTTCGAAATATTTGCAGGACAACTATACCAACTGTTTCTCTTATTCTGAACTGAAGAATTATATATTGCAAGAAATATTGAAACATATTTTAGAAATGCCCTATAATATTCAGTAGCGCCCGCTATGTAGGATAGAATAGGTGGGCACCAATCAGCAATTTTTAAGTGGTTCTACCATTTAACTGCAAACTTCAACAATTTACTGCAGTTTATATCTTAATGTATGTACGTACGTCAACCTTGCAGATCAGAATAATAATCACCCTTGTAAGTAGGTGATTAATTGTTCAAATGTATTCGACGTAACTGATACCTTTTCAATTAGAGCAATATCTTCAATCTACCGGCACAAAATGTTAGATTTAAACCAATGCTAGATAATGGTCTCATTAATTAAAAATGATAATGTATTTCCAGATCGCTCCAACACTCCCATCTTCACTGGAACCTGTCGACCATAAACAACAATCCGGGAAGAGGAATAAGGTCCGGAGTAAGGTCCCCCTGTACCGTCGCCCGTAGGCGGTACGGTCTCGTGAAGGTCCAAGCGAAACTATGTAGAAACACCATGGAAGCCATGCCGCACGTCCAAAATGCAGCGACCCTCGCATCGGAAACATGCAGGACTGTATTCAAACACAGGCGATGGAACTGTTCCTCGATTATTACTGCCCCATACCTCACTCCAGATTTGACCAGAGGTACCGTTTTTGTTTTTAATAACAATGGATGTTCTAAGCGGCAAATTACGTTTTCTATATGTACAGGGTGTCCAAAATAAGATCCTCTATCCCCTTATCTCAGAAAGTATAAAAGGTAGAGAAAAATGTTAAATACGAAAGTTTTTTGTTTTTACCTGAATTTTTCATTTTTATAACTTTCTTGAATACAGGTTGTTCAGTTTCTCTGATCCAGGCATCAACTTTCTTTTTTTAAATGAGACACCCTATATTCAATTACATTTTTGAACTCACATTAAAATTCTAGGTCGACATTGTTAAAAGTACCCTATTCCTATCATTTACCGTTACGAAGATATTAGCATTTAAAGAAAAAAATCTGTAAAAAACACCTGCTCAAAAAATCTCGGCAAAACAAATAAGACATCCAAAAAAAAGCTAAATAGGGTTTATTTCGTAGACAATTAGACTCAGAAATTACTTCTATGGATCGATATTACCTAATTAATATACAGGGTGTTTTTGACAGATGGCTCAAACATGTATATGTTAAAATTCCAGAAAATCGAAAATCTCTTATGGAACACCCTGTGTATTATTATATTTTTGGATTCAATATTAAATTTTAACCTTACTCTATATAACGTTCCCTATTCTTATTTTGCTTAGTTTTCAAGATATTGACGAAAATATGGAAAAAATGTCAGTTATTAATCATTATCGGCTATTATTAAAAATATATCTACTATTATTTGGTATATTATAGTTAGTGTGCCTTAATACTGATTAAGAATATATTATTTTATTAAAAACTAATATTTTTTTTAAATTATTTCATTAATTAACTAATATAAACAAATCTATGTTTGTAACTTGAACCACAAATAACTAACAATAATCATCAAACACTTTGATTGAGCGCTTCAATTTCCATCCTGATTTTAATCTTTAAATCATCAACATTATTACTCTGAATTTGATAAACTCAGGCTTTCAATGTACCCTATAAAAAGTTATCAAGTGGAATTAAATCTGGGATCCTTGGCGGCCATGGGATATTCCCGTTTGGCCCTATCCATTCCACAAAATAGTTCTTAATAAAATTATTTACAAGTACAGTATTGGGGCATGGAACTCCATTCATCTGATAGATGATCTGATTGGCATCTTCTTCGGCATCCAATAAACGTAAAATGCAAGTTTGTAATGAATATCATTTCCTGATATTTTACCTAAGGTACCTGGGACCATTTAAATATTGGCCAAGAAAGACAGGGCCTAAAATGTGTCTCTTATAAATAGCGCACCAAACATTTTCGTCAATATCTTGAAAACTAAGCAAAATAAGAATAGGTAAAGTTATATAGAGTAAGGTTAAAATTTAATAGAGAATCCAAAAATATAATAATACACAGGGTGTTCCATAAGAGATTTTCGATTTTCTGGAGTTTTAACATATACATGTTTGAGCCATCTGTCAAAAACACCCTGTATATTAATCAGGTAATATCGATTCATAGAAGTAATTTCTGAGTCTAATTGTTTACGAAATAAACCCTATTTACCTTTTTTTTTGATGTCTTATTTGTTTTGCCGAGATTTTTTGAGCAGGTGTTTTTTAAAGATTTTTTTCTTTAAATGCTAATATCTTCGTAACGGTAAATGATAGGTATAAGGTATTCTTAACAATGTCGACCTAGAATTTTAAGGAGAGTTTAAAAACGTAATTGAATATAGGGTGTCCCATTTAAAAAAAGCTGGATCAGAGAAACTGAACAACCTGTATTCAAGAAAGTTATAAAAATGAAAAATTCAGGTAAAAACAAAAAACTTTCGTATTTAACTTTTTTCTCTACCTTTTATACTTTCTGAGATAAGGGGATAGAGGATCTTATTTTGGACACCCTGTACAGCACGATAATGTAAAAGAACCTTTAGTCCAAAGCCATCAACACCGGTTCGAATAAATGTCGACGTTCCGCAAGGTTCCGTTCTCGGGCCATTACTGTTAATATATGTGAACGAGCTTCGCATCATGTAAATAATACTCTATTCATATAGTTTGTTCACAATACAACTATGATAAATAAAAATAATACACCAAAATAACTGGAAACGAACAGTTCTCATACTGAATAGTTCTCGAACCATTCAGAGAATTTCTGAGTGGTATGATTAACTTGGATATACAAATATCTTCATAAATTAAAGCATTATCTATTTTAAACCGAACCAGAACAGACTTTATAGGCACAGACTTTAGAAATAAGGCAGGTTTCAAAATTTTCCAAGTTGTTTACTACTGCTACCCAAAATAAAATATTACGAGGTTATAAAGAGACAAAATAACCATTAAGAAGTAAATAAGTATGCTATATCAAAAGTTAAATGCTCTTAAGTGAACGTGTTTCTATCGTTTCTGATTTACCCGTTTGCTTTTTTCCAAAATGTAATCTTTTCAATCGATAACTACTCATACTCATGTGATACCTACATTATTAACTTTGTTTTCAGCACCGCAACAGAAACATTCAAGTATCTAAACAATTCTACACATAAATTATTAGATACACTACAAATTCAATGTGCATACGTTTATTTTGTTGAGTTTTCGGTATACCTGGTTATATTTAATACTGCGGGTGTGGGTACAGTAACCAAACTCTAATTTTCAGCCAGACTTCCAAACAAACAACTGCGATTCAACATCCAACACCGAGTTTGTTTTCCGCACACGTTTTCCAGGTCGATTTTTCTCCCTCGCAATCATTAACAATGACGGTAAAAGTATATTATCCAAAAAGATTAGAGCAATCGCCTAAAAAGAAAATCCAATCCACGTAGCGATGTCCCTTCTGCAGACTTTCCTTTATTCGATCAGTTTTCCGCCGTGCGCCGAATTCCTAATGCATGCACCAGGAAACATATCTACGGAAAAGAGAAAAAGTTTCTGGATAGCGCGGCAGCGACGTATCGAAGGGAGTAATCCTACTCTTTCCTGTTTTAGCCAAACTGGACATTTACATTTCAATGCAATTCTTTTCTGTTTCTGGTTTAATCAAGTCAAATCGAACAAAATTCAAAGAAATAAGGTTGAGTATAATGACAAAATTCAGAAATCTATTTTGTAACATTTTTTGAACGTTGTAAAGATAAGCATTTGCCACATTTAGAACGCATAAAAGCATCAGTCTTATTCTCAAACTCTATGTCCAGAATTTTGAATTTAATACTATTAGTGCAGTTTAAGTAAATTATGTTGTTAGTCAAAGTTACTAAAAAGATTCTACGTAGGCAAATAATAATCTACTCGTAATATCGTAATACTTTTACATATAAA